>RJWJ010035480.1:0-16615 GCA_004363605.1 Indri indri
GGAATCAAAAAAGACCCTGTGTTGTTAAAGACATTTAGAGGTAAATGAAAAAAGCTGGAGCTGTCACACTACCCTACTGCAAATTATACTTTATGGCTAAAGTAATCAATGAAAGCATGGCACTGGCATGAAAATATACACATAGACCAATGGGAAGTGCCCAGAAGTAACCCCTGGTCAATTGATTTTTTTTAAAGGTTCCAGGAACTGAAAAATAAAAATCCTGAAAAAAAAAGCCATGCACACCGTTAATGGGAATGTAAACTGGGTTTAACCGAAACCATAAAACTATTATAAAAAAGACTTAGGGAAAAAGCTCTGTAATATTGGTCTGGGAAATGATTTTTTTTTTTAGATAGCAACACAAAAACAAGGTCAACAAAAGCAAAAGGAAACAAACAAGATTACATCAAACTAAAGTTTCTTCACAGTAATGGAAGCAATAAACAGAGTGAAAATACAACCTACAGAATGGGAAAAAATATTTATAAATCATATATCTGGTAAGGGGTTAATGTCCAAAACATGTAAGGAACTGAAACAACTCAAAAGGAAGAAAACAAATAACTCAATTTAAAAATAGGCAAAAGACATCAATAGAAATTTCTCAAAAGAAGACAACCGAATGGCCAATAAGTATACGAAACAGTTCTCAACATCACTAATCTTTCAGGAAATGCAAACTAATCCTCAATCAGATATTTTCTTGTATCTATTAGAATGGTTATTTTTAAAAAGATGAAAGAAATGTGCTAACAAGGGTGTGAAGGAAAGGGAACACCTGAATGCTATTGAAGGGAATGTGAATTGGTGTAGCCATTATGAAAAATAGTATGGAGGTTTCCAAAGAAATTTAAAATAGAGCTATCATATGACCTCACAATCCTTCTGGTTATTTATCCAAAGGAAATGACATCTGTGTGTTGAACAGGTATCTACACTCCCATGTTCATTGCAGCATCGTTCATAATAGCCAAGATATAGAAACCACCTAAGTATCCATTGACAGATGACTGGAGACACACACACACACACACACACACACACACACACACACACACACACAAATCTGGAAGATGTTATGCTAACTGTCCAGACAAAAAAAAAGACAAATACTACATGGTCTCTCTTATTTGTAGAATCTTTTAAAAAATTAATACATGCAAACAGAGTAGGGAAATGATTATCAGAGGCAGAGCAGGGGGAAGGAATGGGGAGAGGTAGGTCAAAGGGTGCAAAGTTGTAGTTGTGTAGGATGGATAAGTCTAAATATCTAATGTACAGTATGAGTACTGTAGTAAATAATACTGTAGTATATAATGAAAATTTTCTAAAAAAGTAGATTTTAGTTGAGCTTAGCAAAAGAAAGTAACTGTGAGATGATGGATATGTTAATTGGCTTCACTGAAGTAATCATTTAAATATGCATATGTGTATGAAAACATCATACTATAAACCTTAAGTGTATACAACAGAGTGATGTCAACAAAATGGCAAAGTACAAGCAATCTGGCTTCATTCTCCCTTACATAAAATCAAAAACAACTATCCATTGCCAAGATTATCTCCACCAATAACCCAGAACTTAAAACTGAACATGTGACAAACCCTGGACTCAGAGAAACATAAAAAACTGCAAGTGAAAGGCAGGAGAAACTGAGAAACTGATTTCTGTATGCGTGATGTCAGTCCTCCAAACTGCCAGACACTGCATGGGAAAGGCCCCCCAGACTCATGATTTCTACACCGCAATAAGTGAGATCAAGAGGGACAGGCAGCTTCCCATGATCTTGGACTCCTATGCAGGAAATCCACTCATGCCTCATCCCAGAGGAAGCATTGTTAGTGCCTGAAATGAGAGAGACCCTTGAGACAGCTGAAGACAGACAGTGGAGGTGGGGCTACCAGCCCCACCATGTGAAACCCAGAGACTACTCTCCATTTCAGACACAAGAGATGCCAAATCAGAGAGGTGGTTCGGCAGCACCATACTGTAGGGGGCACGCTCCATGGGTCCTCTGGGAAGGAACCCCTAGCCAGCATCCCCACGTAGCTGGGACTCTCCTTTGGAACCCTCCCAACCTGGGATGGGCAGCACTTAAAACTTTTGTGAGCGCCATGGCAAACCTGTGCTTAGGGCACCATCTAGTGTCCAAAAGAAAGCAGTGATCTGGGTAGGGATAAGGAAATGAATAGACAAAGGCATACGACCACCAAACACACATATGCTACAGAGCCCAAATCAACCCAAAAAGCCCAGACTGAAACAAATAATGAATTGTTCAATACAAAGACATAGATGTATATTCTTAAGAAACAACAACACACAGAGAACCATGACCTCCCAAAATGGACAAAGCAAGAAGCCAATGAAAGACTTCAACAAGACAGTGGTATGTGAGGTCACAGATCAAAAATTCAAAATAACAGTCCTGAGGAATCTCATTAAACTCCAAGGTAACACAGAAAAGAATTCATAAATTTATCATAGAAATTTCATAAATAGATGGAAATAATGATAAAATCAAATAGAAATCTAGGAACTGAGAAATGCATTGACTGAACTAAAAAAAAGTATCAGAGGATCTCAACATAGGAATTCATTGAACAAAAGGAAGAATTAGTGAGCTGAGAGGCAGGCTATTTGAAAATACACAGTCAATGTAAAGAAAACATTGAAAAAGAATAATGAGTGTGCATAAGGTCTAGAAAATAACCTCAAAAGAGCAAATATAAGAGTTATTAGCCTTTAGAGACATGAGCCAGAGCAAGGTGTGGAAAGCTTACTTTTTTAAAAAAAATAACAGACCATTTTTGAAAGCCACAGAAAGATATAAATATCTAGGTACAGGAAGGTTTAATATCACTATATAGATTCAACACAAATAAGACTAGCCCTAAGGCATATAATAATCAAACTCTCAAAGGTCAAAGGCAACAGAGTCTCCTAAAAGCAGTAAGCAAAAACGAGTGAATAACATGTAAAGGATCTCCAAGGTGTCTGACAACAGACTTCTCCCAGAGAAAACCCCACAGTCAAAGAGGGAACAGGATGGCATATTTAAAGTGCTAAAGGGAAAAGCTGCCAATGAAGAATATTGTACTCAGAAAAGCTATTCTTCAAACATGAAGGAGAAATAGACTTTTCCACACAGAAAAGCTGTGGGGACTGGGCGCAGTGACTCATGCCTGTATTCCTAGCACTCTGGGAGGCCGAGGCGGGAGGATCACTCGAGGTCAGGGGTTTGAGACCAGCCTGAGCAAGAGTGAGACCCCCATCTCTACTAAAAATAGAAAGTGGCCAGACAGCTAAAAATATATAGAAAAAAATTACCCGGGCATGGGTGCTCATGCCTGAAGTCCCAGCTACTCGGGAGGCTGAGGCAAAAGGATTGCTTGAGCCCAGGAGTTTGAGGTTGCTGTGAGCTAGGCTGATGCCATGCCACTCTAGCCAGGGCAACAGAGTGACTCTCTGTCTCAAAAAAAAAAGCTAAGGGACTTCATCAGTACCAGATCTGTCTCTGTCTTACAAAAATTGCTAAAGGGAACTCTTGAGTCTGAAAGAAAAGCATGCTAATGTGCAACAAAAAGTCATCTGAAAGTGTAAAACTCACTGTAAAATTAAGTACACAGACAGATCCAGAATGCTCTAACACTGAAACTGTGGTGTGTGAGTGATTCACATCTAGTATTAAGACTAAAATAGAAAACATCAAAAATAATGACTATAATAATTTGATAAGAAGTGAACAATTAAAAAATGTAAATTGACAATAAAAAGTCAACATGTGGGAGGGATGAAGTGTAGAGTTTTTATTTTCTTTGTTTCTTTGTGATCAAAGTTGTCATCTGTTCATAATAACTTATTATGACTATAAAATGTTTTTTGTAAGCCTTATGATAACCACAAAGCAAAACCCTATAATAGACACACTAAAAATAAAATGTAAGAAATTAAAACGGAAAATACCAGAAAAAATATACAAATGTCCAATAAGCAATGAAATAAAGCTTAAGTTAATCCACAATCACGGAAATTCAAACTAAAACCATGGTAATCTGCCACTCATCCATTATAACATCTAAAATGAAAGACGTTTGAAAGCATCAAATGTTGAAAAGTATGTGGACTACCCATGGTTCTCATTTGCTGCTGGTAGGAAAGTAAAATTGAACAACTTTGGAATACTATGAAATTCCACTCCTAGGTATATATCACAGAGGAATGAAAACATATGTCCACAGATAGCTATGTATGAGATTATCCAAAACCCTTTATTAATAATAGGCAACATCCCAAAACTCCCAAGATGTTAATTGTTGGGAGAATGGAATAACTGTAGGATATCCATAAAAAGGATGCCATTCATTAATAAAAAGGAACAAACTACTGAGTCTCACAACATGATGAATCACACACACATACACAAAATAAAAATCTGAGTGAAAGAGAGCAGAAACAAAAATGAGGCTACTATATGATTCCAAATACAGGAATTCCTAGGATAAGTAAAACTAATCTACAGATTTGGAAATCAGATTTTGAAGGAAGGGGCTAAGTATGAAGGAACCAAGGGAATTTTCTGGGATGACAGAAAATTCTTATGATTTGATAGGGGTGCAGGTTACACAAGTTAAGTCAATGCATTTGTGAAAACTAACTCAACTATACATTTAAGATCCATGCATTTTATTGTATGGAATTGATAACCCAAGAAAACAATAGTAAATAATAAAATACAAGAAATAAAACAAAAATGTAGAGATAACCATATAGATGTTGTCTTTATACAATTTTAGCTGGGAAATGCGAAAATGTTACTATTATTTGTCTACAACTAGGATTCAAAAGACTCTCTTACTGCAGGAAGTGCAAACTATTTCATTCGTGGACCTGATCAGATCTGATATATTCAGTGGCTAAAGTACTTCCAAAGCATATTCAGAAATCGTTTCTGTAATTAATATTTGCTTAGCATCCACTCTATTCCAGATAGTGACTGATCTTTGGAAATACAGCTGCAATTGGGAAGAGATATGTAGTGCAGATATCCAAATGCCAATAAATTTCTACTAAATATTTTTTAGGCATTGTTGATTACTGAAAATTTCTATCTTGGAACATTTAATCCACAAGGTCAAAAAATTGTATTAAGCTTCCATCTAAGTAATTCTATAAACTGAGAACAATTAGCCTTATATAGGCATAATCCAATATTATTTTATCAATAAACTAAACACTTTCTTGTGGTTCTACATTTTCAGAAGTAGAGTCTTTCAAAAGCTTTTTTAATAGTGAGAGTGATTCAAGTCTATTTTCAAGGTTGACAACAAGGGCTAAATCCGGAGTTTAGGAGATAATCAGTTTAATTAATGGGGGAACAAACACGTTTGGATGAGGTCTACAAATACATTCTCAAAGAAGGGGAAGCAAAAGGTAGACTTCTCATGGAATGATCCTGAGACCTATTTACACTGTGGATCTCCAACTGTGACCAGATGGAGAAATGAAGCTTGGCCAGCTGCATCCCTCTCAGACTAGAGAGTTGAATCAGCTGCATTGAAAGCATTAAGGGAATCTTCACATCATTTATATTGAACTCTGAAGATGTCTCATTAACTACAATATAAATTCAAGACTTCTAAAATCTGCAGATTCAGAAAGACTGCCAGAGTGAGGAGGGCTAGGAAAAATGGTTTTTCTTTTATGGAGGAAAATCCAGATCAGAAAAGATTATCCTGATGAAATGCTGTTTTGTCTGTGATCCTGAGGTTTTATCAGTTCCTCACAAGGCAGTATTGGACCTTGGAATCCTGAGCCACCGGAGTGTAACATTTTCTTTCTCTTGGTAGTCTGATAATCCTGAGGATTCTATGATCCTCTCAACCTTTCCCAAATTCCACATTTGTATCAATGAGATAAGAGAATCCTTTTCAAAAGTTCCAAATTAATCACTGCTTTAGTAAATTTTTACTTTCTCCATGTGATTTATTATCTTAAGTCGAGTTGTCTTTGGTAGACAGGACTGTCAACCAATTATCATGATTCTTTTCCCCATGAAAAATAATCCAGCCTTTATGAGATACTTTCTACTTTTCCTTCAAAATTTTGCTTATTTTTTGTAGGTATGCAGCACTGTTAGCCTGTCTCCATACATTGTTGTTCATTTTGTTCATGATACTGATACTTGTAAGTCTCCTCTGATGTTCTCAGACTTCACTTTCGAAGTGGAACATTTCTGATGGTAAAGTTTCTTCCTCAGTGCGGAAGTATTTAATATTCTCTGGAAATGTGTTTTTTGTTTTTTTTACTTTATCTTCTTCAGAATTTTAGTGTATGTGTTCTTCTTTCTCCTTACAATATGCATAAAGAGATACTTAGCATAACAGCAAAAATAAGCTTATACAAAATCCCTTTGGAAACACCATCTAAATAGCCTCCAGTTTCTTGGTTATTGAAATTTAACACCATCCACATTATCATTTCCAAGAGCAATAACTAGAAATGTCAACATTATTGTGTAAAGACTTGAAAACATCGAGGAGATGGAAAAATTCTTAGAAATACACAGCTTCCCGAGGCTCAACCAGGAAGAAATAGAATTCCTGAATGGACCAATATCAAGTACTGAACTTGAAGCAGAATAAAAAAAACCTTCCTTAAAAAAAAGTCCCATACCAGATGGTTTTACACCCAAATTCTACCAGACTTACAAAGAAGAAGTATTGCCTATCCTGCAGAAATTATTTCTCATGATTGAGAAGGAAGGAATTCTCAGCAACACATTTTGCGAAGCCAACATCACCCTGATATCAAAGCCAGGGAAGGACTCAACAGAAAAATAAAACTGCAGACCAATATCCCTTATGAATATAGATGCAAAAATTCTCAATAAAATTCAGCTGCTCACTAAAAAGATAATTCATCAGTTTTTGTCTCTCAATTTGTTCTTTTTGCTTAAGGTTGCTTTAGATATACGAGGTCTTCTCTTGTTCCATATGAAGCATAGAATTATTATTTATAGATCTGCCAAAAATGATTTCAGTATTTTAATAGGGACTGCATTGAATCTGTAGATCACTTTGGGTAGCACAGACATTTTTAAAATGTTGATTCTGCTAATCCATAAGTATGGTATGGTTTTCCATCTGTTTATGTCCTGTGCTATTTTCTTCCACAGTGTTTTGTAGTTTTCTCTGTGGAAGTCTTTCACCACCTTAGTTAAATATATTTCCAGGTATTTTATTTTCTTTGTTGCTATTGTGAAAGGTATTGAGTCTTTAATTTTGTTCTCAGCTTGACTGTTGTTGGTGTATATGAATGCTACTATTCCTGTACGTTGATTTTGTAACCCGAACCTTTGCTATACTTATCTAGAAATTCCAGTAGTCTCTTGGAAGAATCTTTGGCGTTTTCTAGATATAAGATCATATCATCAGCAAAGAGCAATAATTTGACCTCTTATTCTCCCATTTGGATGCCCTTTATTTCCTTCTCTTGTGTGATTGCTCTGGCTAGGACTTTTGGCACTATGTTGAATAGAACTGATGATAGAGGGCAAATTTGTCTGGTTCCAGTTCTAAGCAGGAATGCTTTCAATTTTTGCCCATTCAGCATGATTTTGGTTGTGGGTTTGTTGTGTATGGCTTTTATCATTTGGAGTAAATACCACCAATGCCTATTTTGTTGGGTGTTCTTATCACAAAAGGGTGCTGAATTTTGTTAAATGCTTTTTCTTCATCTATTGAGACAATCATATGGTCTTTTTTTTTTTTTTTTTTTTTGAGACAGAGTCTCACTGTGTTGCCTGAGCTAGAGTGCCATGGAGTCAGCCTGGCTAACAGCAACCTCAAACTCCTGGGCTCAAGCAATCCTTCTGCCTCAGCCTCCCGAGTAGCTGGGACTACAGACATGCACCACCATGCCCGGCTAAATTTTTCTATATATTTTTAGTTGTCTGATTAATTTCTTTCTATTTTTAGTAGAGACAGGGTCTCGCTCTTGCTCAGGCTGGTTTTGAACTCCTGAGCTCAAACAATCCTCCCGCCTCGGCCTCCCAGAGTGACAGGATTACAGGCATGAGCCACTGCACCCGGCCTGGTCTTTGTTTTTACTTATGTTTACATGGTGAGTTACATTTATAGATTTGCACATGTTACACCATCTCTGTAACTGGATCAATCTACCAGACTTCAAGCTATGCTACAAGGCTATAGTAACCAAAACAGCAGGGTACTGGCACAAGAACAGAGACATAGACCAATGAAAAAGGACTGAGAACCCAGATAAAAAACAATCTTCATATGGCCATCTGATCTTTGACAAAGCAGACAAATACATACCCTATTCAACAAATGGTGCTGGGAAAATTAGATAGGCACATACAGAAGACTGAAACAGGATCTGCACCTCTCAAAAAATCAACTCATGGTGGCTAACAGACTTAAATGTAAGGCATGGAACTATAAGAATTCTAGAAGAAAATATTAGAAAAACTCTTACAGACATTGGCCTAGGCAAAGAATTGATGAAGAAGACCCCAAACACAATCATAGCATCAACGAAAATAAATAAATGGGACCTGATCAAATTAAAAAGCATTTACACAGCCAAAGAAACTATCATTAGAGTGAATAGACAACCTACAGAATAGGAGAGAATATTTTCATGCTATACATCTGATAAAGGGCTGACAACTAGAATCTACATAGAATTCAGGAAAATTATCAACAGAAAAACCAAACGACCCCATTAAAAAGTGGGCAAGGGACACGAAGAGAAACTTTTCAACAGAAGATAGACTAATGGCCAACAAACAGGAAAAAATGCTCAACATCTCTAAGCATCAGGGAAATGCAAATTAAAACCACAATGAGATATCACTTAACTCTAGTGAGAATGGCTTTTATCAAAAAGTCCCAAAACAAGAAATGCTGCCATGGATTTGGAGAGATAGAAACATTCACACAGTGCTGGTGAGAGTGCAAACTCACACAACCTCTATGGAAGGTAGTATGGAGATACCTCAAATAACTAAAAGTGGAACTACCATTTGATCCAGCAATCTCACTGGGTATCTACCCAAAGGAAAAAAAGACATTCTATAAAATATACATCTGCCCTTGAATGTTTATAGCATCAAAATTCACAATTGCAAAGATGTGGAAAAAACCCAATTTCCCACCAGTACATGAGTGGATTAATAAAATGTGGTATATGTATAGCATGGAGTACTCAGCCATAAAAAAAATGATGAACCACCTATTAATATTGCATCATCCTGCGTGAAGCTGGAGCCCATTTTTCCAAGTGAAGTATCACAAGAATGGAAAAACAAACACCACATGTACTCACCATTTAATTGGTACTAATTGATGAATACTAACGTGCGCTCATGGGAACTAACATTCATAGGTTGTCGGGCAGGTTGGGGGCGGTTGGGTAAATCCACACATACCAGATGTGGTGCACACTGTCTGGGGGATGAGCACATTTGTCGGATGGTGCCAAAGGAATTTATGGAAGCAAAGCATTTGTACTCCTACAATACAGTAAAATAAAAAATTAAAAAGAAATCTTACTTTAAAAGTAAGCATTACACTTACAACTGGAAAGAATAAATTAAGCAGGAATGTGATAAGAATTTTCTTAGTTCAAGATCTGTAAGAGTTTTTAGAATTCAAATTTGCCTTGAGGAATTATTAAGTCTTCACTATTCAGTATTATATATTAAAATCAAATTTCACCTAGGTATTACCCAACTAACTCTACATCACTCATTTCCATTATTTCAAAAACACATTTTGTTCAGCAAGTCCCCTTTCATTTTTTTTAGCTCACCCTCATGCCTTCCCTTGCTTTATCACTGCCAATACCTTGATTCCTTCATCCAAGCCAGGACAATGGCCTCCTCTCTGGTACTGCTCCCGTGTGCCATGCCCAGGTGCAGCCTCATAAAGCATCACTTTCGTACTTCACTACTTTAAACAATTCCATGTTTCATAAACATCAAGCTCTTCCCTCTATTTCGTTGTTGAATTTTTAATACAAAATAGTGTTATATGATGGTTGAATATATATTCAACACATATTCAATATGAAATATTATAATGCAACATTTTATAATGTAGCAGTAGCATATTATACTTTTACTGATTTTTCTTTTTTGAGGGAATAAATCGTATTTTATTTTGAAATAAATTTTATTGTGCATATTTAAGGTATATAACATGATATTATGGGATGCATATAGATAGTAAAATGATTACTACAGTGAAGCAAATTAACATATCCCTCATCTTACATAGTTACACTATTTTTTGCTGTTTTTTTGTAGCAAGAGCAGCTAAAGTCCATTCATTTTGTAGGAATTTCAAATGCAACACTATTTTATTTCCTATAGTTCTCATGGTTTACATTAGATCTCCAGACTTGTTCATCCTTCATATATGTTGTTTTATATTCTCTGACCTACTTCCCCTATGTCCTCCTCCCACCCACACCCCTTTGGCCACTGTTACATTCCCTATCTCTGTATATTTGTCTTTTTTTAAATTTAGATTCCACATCAAAGTGAGATCACCCAATATTTTTCTTTCTGTGCCTGCCTTATTTCACTTAGCCTAATGTCCTTCGGGTTCATCCATGTGTGGCAAATGGCAGGATCTTTTTTTTCAAGGCTGAATAATATTTATTTTTATTTTTATTTATTTTTTCATTTCAGGATATTATGGGGGTACAGACATTTTTGTTACATTTTTATGACTTTGCCTCACCAAAGCTAGGATTGGAGGTGTGCCCTATCATTAGAGCAAATAGCCTACAGAATGGGAGAAAATATTTGCTTTCTACACATCTGATAAAGGGCTGATAACAAGAATCTATGTAGAACTCAAAAAAATCAACAAGAAAAAATCAAACAACCCCATCAATAAATGGGCAAAGGACATGAACTTAATGATATTTCATTGCAGATATATACTACAGATTATTTATCCATTTGTCTATCAACACTTAGGTTGCTGCCGTATCTTGGCTATTGTAAGTAATGCTGCAATGGACATGGGAGTGCAGATAACTTTATGAGGTGGTGATTTTATTTCCTTTCAGTATATTGCCAGAAGAGAGATTGTGGGTCGTATGTTAGCTCTACTTTAGATTTCTTTGGAAACCTCCATTACTGTTTTCTATAATGGTTGCACCAACAATGTACAAGGGATCACTTTGTGCCTACCCTCACCAACAGTTACTACGTTTTGACTTTTGATAATAGCCATCATATCAAGTGTGAAGTAGTAACTCATAAGGGTTTTTATTTTCATTTTTCTGATGATTAATTATGTTAAGCACTATTTCATATACCTGTCAGTCATTATTATGTCTTCTTTAAGAAATGTCTATTCAGGTCCTTTATTTATTAATCAACTTATTTGTTTTTCTACTATTGAATTCTATGAATTCTTTATAAACTTTGGATATTAACCTCATCAAATATATGCTTTACAAATATATTTTTTTCTAATCCATAGATTGTTTGTTCATTTTATTTAGTTTTTGCTGTGCAGAAGCTTTTTAGTTTGATGTATTAGTATTTTTTTATTTTGGTATATTATGGGGGTACAAATGTTTACGTTGCCCACCCCAGTCAGAGCTTCAAGCGTGTGCATCCCCCAGATGGTGCATATTGCACTCATTATGTATTTCTATACCCTTCCCCTCTTCCCCCCTCCCATCTGCCCAACAACCAATGAATGTTATTACTATATGTGCACTTAAGTGTCGATCAGTTAATGCCAATTAGATGGTGAATACATGTGGTGCTTGTTTTTCCATTCTTGGGATACTTCACTCAGTAGAATGGGTTCCAGCTCTATCCAGGAGAATACAAGAGGTGCTATATCACCATTGTTTCTTATAGCTGAATAGTACTCCATGGTATACATATACCACATTTTATTAATCCTCTCATATATTGATGGACATTTGGGTTGTTTCCACATATTTGCAATTGTGAATTGTGCTGCTAGAAACCTTCGAGTGCAGATGTCATTTTTATAGAATGTCTTTTGTTCTTTTGGGTAAATGCCCAGTAATGGGATTGCTGAATCAAATGGTAGATCTACTTGTATCTCTTTGAGGCATCTCCATATTGCTTTCCCTGAACTGTCATTGTGATATCCAAAAATTATTGCAAAGTCCAGTATTTTTTTCACTATGTTCTCTTCTAGGAGGTTTATAGTTTCAGATCTTACATTTAGGTATTTTAAGCATTTTGAATTTTGTTTACAGTGTAATATAAGGGTCCAATTTCATTATTTTGTATGTGGAAATTCAGCTGTCCCAGATCATTTATTTAAATACTATGTTTCCCCCATTATGTATTCTTTTCTTTATTTTTTATTTCTGGGTATTATGAGGGTACGAACATTTTGGTTACATTTTATATCTTTGCCTCACCCAAGTGATGGTTAGAGGCATGCCCTTCCCCTCTACAATGCTCCCTGTGTCCTTTACTTGTGAGTTTACCACGCAAAAACCCCCTAATCCCTGGAGAAAATTACTACCATGTGAGCACCATAGTGTTAATCAGTTAGTGCCAATTTGATGGCGAGTACAAGTGGAGCCTATTCTTCTCAACTTGTGATACTTCACTTTGGATAATTGGCTCAAGCTCAATCCAGGAAAATATAAGAGGTGCTAGATCACTGTCATTTCTTATAATTAATATTCCATTGTATACGTATACCAATTTTTAATAATCCACTCATGAATTGACAGGCACTTGTGTTGTTTCCACATCCTTGCAATAGTAGAGAGAAAGGAACACTCTTACACTGCTGGTGGGACTGCAAATTAGTGTAACCTCTGTGGAAAAGAATTTGGAGACATGTCAAAGAGCTAAAAACAGAAATACCATTCGATCCAGCCGTTATGCATTCTTGACAACTTGTTTTGCCTATCCAAGGTCCTTTGTGGTTCTATACAGATTTTGGAGATTTTTTTTTCCATTTCCTATGGATTTTGACAGGGATTGCATTCAATCTGTGTATTGATTTGTTTATTCTAGACATTTTAATGACATTAATTCTTCTGATCCATGAGCATGGGATATCTTTCCATTTATTTGTGTCTTCTTCAATTCTTTCATCAATGTTTTATAGTTTTCAGTGTACAGATCTTTCACACCCTTGGTTAAATTTATCCCAAATAATTTTTGATGCTATCATAAATGGGATTTTTTTCTTGATTTCATTTTCAGCTAGGTCATTATTTGTGTATCAAAGTGCTCCTGATTTTTGTATGATGATTTTGCATCCTGCCACTTTACTGAATTCAGTTATTATTATGGGATGAATTTGATATAGCATATGTGTGCTATTCCAATATCCTTGTTGCAATGCCTCAGGACAGGTAATGGCTACAAGTCCCCACAAACTCATATTTGGAGTTCCCCAGGCACGCTCCTACCACTAAAGAGTTTACAATTCTGATTCCCTACCACATGACCCACCACACATAGTCTATTCTAACCCCTCCCACTCTTGCCATCACACACTCACACACATGCACACACACACACACACACACACACACACACACACATCCATACAGCTGTTGGATCAAAGTTAGTCCAAACTGGAGTTTTTCTTGGACTCCAGTTAACAACTCCAAATTGTTAACATGAGGTTTATCAGTTCCCCCCACCTCTACATAGGTATACATTAAAGTAAATACAATTTTTTTTGGCAGAGACATGAATATATTTTGTCTCCTTAAAGATAAGCAAGTATCACATGGGGGGTTTTATAAGTTTCAGCATGTACAAATAGGCAGAGCATGAGACCATATTCAGGAGTTCTCCCATTCAGACATACTTAAATTCTCTAAGTGCTATTTCCCTTCTTTCTAAAAGAGGAATTTCATGTCTCAAAGCTCTTTTGGGTATTGCATGAAAAGCCACTTGATAGTGCACCACACATGGTAATTAATTAACAAGAGTTGATCCCTATCTTGATCCTGTTTTAGGTTTCTAATTATAAAGTGTTTTCAGAAGTTCATGGATCTCCTGCAAGAATCTAATATTATATTCTAAAAGATTTTCCAAAAGCTGTTAAATTAACCACATTATATGAACTCTTGAGACATAAAATTATCACTAAACATCAGTGGAAAGTAATCTTCACTCTTCTTCCTTTTAACTGATAATGTGGGGTTCTTCCTCATGTTAGAAAAATATATGTATGAATGTATGTGTATATATGTGCATATTTATACATATATACACAAATTGTATATATACAATATATAATATATTCTTTGCATATATATGTGTGTATTAAGATGATTTTAATGTTTGTCATCCTAGCTTTTCTTATACTTACCTACATATGCTAAACTAAAAACTATTTATTTAACAAAATGTTTATTTCAGTGTAGAATAATGAATGCATTTTTGCATTCATATAAATGAGCATATGTTTAACATGTTTTGTATTAATATTGGTTGGCTTAGGTACCGTCTTCAAACTAACTTATAAAGGCCTGAGGGGTAGCTCAGAGTATGATTTAAAACTGTATATTTATATCTATATCTGCATGCACAGACACATGCATAATCTTTAGCTACTGTGCAGTGAAAAAACTCATTTCCAAAAACACTCTCCTTTGGTTTTCCTTTGTGCTGTCACATTTTTAATTATACTAGCCATTAGCTCATTAGTTGACCAGAGGCTTCAGGATAACCTCTGTGGCTGTGCACAATTCTTAATTTTTTTATTTAAGTATTATAGTTCTTATAGCAACTAAATGACATGGGTTGTATTTGTCTTTTCATAGGTGAGAATGCTAAAGCATACAAAAATAAAATACCATACACAAGGTCAAGCAACTATTAATAATTAATTTACAAATTAAGATTTGAACCCCAATGTGTCTTACTCCAAAGTTGGTTGTTTATATAATTGAATCTCCCATTGGCACTGGGGCACATGTGGAGATTGTAAGTTTTATGGAGATGGAATAGGTAGGTTTGTAGGCTTTTGGTTCTGCTTTTCTATCTTTCTCTATCATTCATTCCCCCCCAAGCAATATTACCCTGTAAAAGAAAAGGAGAATTTATTTTAGTACCTTCATGGTCTCCCATGATTTCTTTTTGCTTTACATATTTTACCCTGTGTTTTCATTATCTTCAAAATAAGGGAGAAACCAATTCATAAACAAGAGAAAACTTAGAACATGAATTTGGAACACCATATAGCGTCTTGGGTGCTGAGCTCAAGGGAGAAAACTATGCCCTTGTTCAAGGCCTGTCCCTTGAAGTATAAAAGTAAATAAATACATAAAAGTAAATACATCATTTGATCCAGCAATCCCATTACTGGGCATCTACCCCAAAGAACAAAAATCGCTCTATGAAAAAGACACCTCCACCCGAATGTTTATAGCAGTGCAATTCACAATTGCAAAGGTGTGGAAACAGCCCAAGTGTCCATCAATACGTGAGTGGATTAGTAAAATGTGGTATATGTATACCATGGAGTACTATTCAGCTTCAAGAAACAATGGTGATATAGCACCTCTTGTATACTCCTGGATAGGGTTGGAATGCATTCTACTAAGCGAAGTATCCCAAGAATGGAAAAACAAGCACCGCATGTACTCACCATCAGATTGGTAGTAACTGAACAACACATAAGTGTACATATACGAATGGCATCTATTGGATGTCGGGGAGGGGCGAGGGGCAGGAGGGGACGGATATATGCATACACAAAGGGTGCAATGCGCACCCTCCAAGAGATGGACACGCTTGGGACTGGGACTTGGGGGGAAGGGGGGGCAAGGGCAACATACGTAACCTAAACATCTGTACCCCTATAAACAACAAACAATAAAAAATAAAAGAAAAAAAAAAGAACAGATTGTTAAATACAGAAGACTATCCATGTAGCTATGGATATCAGTATACCCATGTAGTTCCCAAAAGAAAATACAAGGAACTGTTCACATGCTGTTTAAAGTAGCCAACTGTGCAGAGGGACTGAATAGTGAAGAGAGACAATCTCATTTTCATTTTGTATCTATTTTGTTTGAATGCTCTACTAGGTATTACTGTTATTTAAAAAATAAAAGCAGAGGCTACACGGGAAAAAAAAAAGTAAATACACCTGTGATATACTGTTATTTTCTGTCTAGAAGAACACATTTATTTATGTCTCATTGTTCTTCTCTTTTTCACTGTTAGTAAGGAATCTGAATCAACACACAGGTCCACCTATATGTTTGTGGTTGGATATTCAGGGGAGAAAGAATATTGTAAGTGGCAAAAAGTCTCACAAAAGGGTATGCATTTACACATTTTTTTCTTATTTTAATGATGGCATACCTAATGTGTAATTCCTTGAGTTGTAACACATAAAATTCTTTTATTGAAGTTGTTAAACATTTCTATGACAGAGTGACTTTTTAAAAATCCTAGTTGAGAAATGAAATCCTAGAATCAACATGATGAGCTGCAAATGAGAATATAGAATAAAAACACATCTTCCAAAAATTTCATATATTCATTGTAAAATCAAATTGTTTGTCTAGAATTTTTCATTCATTGTTTCCACA
>RJWJ010035481.1:0-16598 GCA_004363605.1 Indri indri
TGGAACACATTCTACTAAGTGAAATATCCCAAGAATGGAAAAACAAGCACCACATGTACTCACCATCGAATTGGTATTGACTGATCAACACTTAAGTGCACATATAAGAATAACATCTATTGGATGTCGGGCAGCAGGGAGGGGGGAGATGGGAGGAGGGGACGGGTATATGCATGCACAACGAGTTCAATGCGCACCATCCGAGGGATGGACACACTTGAAACTCGGACTCAGAGGGGGAGGGAGGGCAAGGGCAATATACATAACCTAAACATCTGTACCTCCATAATATGCTGAAATAAAAAAAATAAAATAAAATAAATTAAAAAAAAAAAAAAGAAAGCACAGGGGAGAGAGAGTTAAGCCTCCGGAAGTGGATATTATTATTCCTTATTGAGTACATGGTATGTACCATGTACCATGTTAAGCATTTTATGTATGTACTATATCATTTAATCCTCAATACCATTGCCATTCCAATATTTATCTTCATCCAGATGAAGAACTGAGGAAATAAAGAAGCTGGGTCATTCATTTAAACTCACACCGCTAGTTTGGATTTGATTGCAGATGGTCAGACTCTAGAGTCCATGTTCTTAACTATGATGCTAGAATGAAGAGCCTTGTTCCCCATGTTAGCAATTTAGGAATTTGTCCTTTACTAGGCCAGGGGATCATGGAAGGGGCTTTAGAATGAAAGTGATCCAAATAGTGAAGTTCACTGTGTTGTAATCTCCTTACAGTCTGTAAATCTCTCAGGGGAAGGAATTATGTCACTGAATCTTGGTATTCCCAGCATCAAGCACAAAGCTGGGTACTTGGCAACAACTATTTGTGGCATGAATGATTGAGTGTCCAGGTATCCTATCAGGCAATCTTAGTGAAATTCTTATTTTCTAAGGACACAGCAGCCGTTGGGGAGAAATAGGCCATGACAGAGACCCTTAGATACAGTCCACCGTGGTTGAGGTAGTGGTACTCCAGTTCTTCTTGCATTCCGTCCTGGTAACCTGAGGGGCTACCTCTCTCCTCCATGGTAGTGTCAACCTAAACAACAAACAGAGAGAGCCTCTTTAAAAGAAAAATGTATTTGATAATAAAGCATTGCAATGGGAATACATGTGCCTTAGTAAACTGTGTGCGCATTCAGGGAGGAAGACAAATGTTTTTAAAGGAAAAAATGAGAAGGATTACGTAATTGTTTTGAAATAATTGTCTGCTGGGCAGACGTCCTCGCAGAAGTGTTTTTTGTGTAAGGTTGCGATGGCCTTTCTGCAAGGTTGTGGTTTTTCCAGAGTCTTTTTTGTTATAAGGTAAACAGGCATCACAACCCTCTCTTCACAGCCTTCCCCAGCTCCATTTTTTTAGGTGTTTGGGTTTTTTTTTTTTAACTTACTGACTCCATTTTGATTCTGACATTCACAGTAGGATATTTGTAGCATGGACAGACAAACCTTCTCTCAGTCCACCTCCTTTCTCTGACTCTAGTGCTGCTGCCTCTGCTTCTTCTACCCAGCTCTCTAGCAGCTGTCACAGTTGCAGCTGTTCTGGGCATCAGCCGCCACCACCATTGCAGACTCATACTTCTATACCGAACACTTGCCCTATGGCTGGTTCTACTCTTAGAACAACACTTTGCTGATTTTCTTTGTGACTTCACATTTTGTTTGCTTCTGTGCATCTGTGTGCTATGAAGTGTTGTTAATTGTGCTCTCTTGATCTCTAATGTAGTATCGAAGTTAACAAATGTCCCCGATTATAAAACACCATTAATAAAATAGTGAAAAAGCAATTTCTAGGAAGGGGGCATGGGAAGGAAGAAAGGGCAAGGGAGGGGAAGGGAGCAGCAGAAAGAGAGAAGCATTACTTTAAATGTATGCTACATTTTTATTTCATAAATATAAAAATATGAAAAATAAGTCTCAAAATTGAGAAAATATCGTAGCTTGACAGAACTAGATTTGACCTTTGCCCTGTGTAACTTGAACTAGACAGTACTTACTCTCTCTAGGTCTCAGTTTTCCCATATAAAATGAGTGTTTGGACCAGATAGTCTGTAAGGGCTCTCCAGGCTCGAAGAATCTATGATTTCTTTTTAGTGATGAACAACAAAAAAAGAGGGGCATGATGATAATAGCAATGGCCCAAGACTTGGGTTTTCAGCCCTAACTCTGGCTCTCACTGTTAACATGACCTTGAGAAAGTCACCTTTAGAGGTAAAAGAACTTTCTGGGATTTAGAGTCCTAATCTCTAAAATGAAGCAAGTAGAATCTACCTCTAAAACTCTAGAACAGTATTTCCCAAACTGTGTCCTGGTACTAATCTATGTCTTAGGGGAAACACCTGGTATTTTTCTTTACTTAGCTTATCTTATTCTAAGGTAACAGAATTGCCACCCAACCAGGTTTGTTTGCCCACTGCCCAAGAAGCAGCCAGTATGCTGAGTCAGCAGGTTTTATAGCAGAGAAAGAGTCATTATTCTGCATAGTGCTAAGCAGGGAGACAGGAGAAATTTCTCAAATCCACCTTCCCAAGAACTTGGGAGACAGGGTTTTTAAGAAAAGTTTGGCAGGCGAGGGATTAGGCAATTAGATTTGTTAATTAGGGCAAAATTATAGGGGAATAGGAATCATCTTCTTGTGTTGTTTCAGTCTCTGGGGTCACAATTCCAGTTGAGTTGGAGTCTTGCTATGGGCTGCTGGGTCAATCAATCCACTGGCATGCAGGGCCTGGAAGATATCTTAAAAAATATCTTTAGGTTTCAAAAAGGGGATGTTATCTATGGAGAGAGTTAAGAATCTTTATGACCACCAGCTGCATGGCTCTGGAGTGGCAATTATAGAGAAGCAAATGGGGACAGTGACTAATTATTATCATTATTTTTAGCTAGGCCCTTACCACATTTCTCACCTTGCACCACGTTATTGAAGGGCGGTTTCGGTTCCCTGTTTTTGGAAACAGGACTTCACTTTTTCTTTTGGAAACTATCCATCCCTTTTCCATATGGCCCTGGTTTGACTGTCATATCCTCCTTCATCATTCTTCCCACCCCCAAGCCAAAAAGGTAGGCTCAAAAGCCATGCCAGGTAAATAAGACCTCTCTGCCAGGAATCCAGATCTGCAGTGAGTGACACAGGAGGTTGGAGCTGGGTCAAATCTACAGCAGCGTCCTAAAGGAGCAGTCCATGTGTTCCTATACTGAGACCTTGGAACTGCTCAGAACCCTGCCCATCTGAGGCTTGACTGTTTGGATTTTCCTGTGACTCTGTGACATACCCAAGATCCTGCCAAATTCATTCCTTTATGATTTAAATTAATCAGAGTGTCTATTACAAAGGGGGAAAAAAGTTTTGAAGTCAAACAAGTTTGGGAAATATTGAGTTAACCAAAGTCAAATAGTTTTGTTTGCTGCAAAACATTGCAAATATTTATTATGCTAATGTGCATTATGGGTTTCCAAGAAAAGAATATAGAATTCAGGATTTCCCAAACTTATTTTATGTTCTAATCTTTTTCTCATGAAACTTCTATTAACATTCATTACACAGGAGTTTAGGAAATGCTACTCCAGTATTATCCAGAGCTAAATTTCTGATTGGAGATGTACATTTGCTAAAAATCAACTATCCAACAAGGAATTTCAATATAGTTGGAGGAATAATGCCATAGGATAAGTCAATAATAATATTTAGTAAATGCTTACTATATGCCAGCTACGAACATGTGTTAACTCATTTAATCCTCAGAATAACCCTCTGGGGTAGGTTTGATTATTTAATATTTTCCATTTTATAAATATACAAAGATACTGAGAACTATAGTCACTTGCCACACAGATATTAGGAAACAGAGCTGAGATACAGCTTTTAACATACAGCTTCATAATAATTAATTTCAATTCAAAGATAACATGTAGATGTCTTGAGGAATATAAGGGTTACAATATTAAGATGGTGTGGACAAGAGAAATGACAAAATATGACAAGAAGCAGCCTGCAGAAAGATTATGCAAAATTGTTATTTGAAAAATATACTTTACTAAGATGACTCCAATGAACGGACTCTGAGTTATCCAAGTCCTTTATTTCATGCTTCTCTTGGTGGCGCTATGGTCCAACTGTGAACACCAGCCCTTTTCCCCCAAAAGTGCAATTATATTTTCATGATCTCATGCACTAAGAAGCAGCGCATTTTCTTGTTCCTCCTTTCAAGCCCATCTCCTTTCGCCTGCACCTGGCATCATGGTTAACACTCCCGTGAAGGAGATCTCTATTTTAGTGAAAAGGATTAAAGGAGGAACTACAGAAAGAATGGTTGGAAGAAATATTTAACTTCGTATCAAAATATGAAAACATAGTCTTCCATTTAATTCCGTTTTAATTAATATTTAGTATTCTTTTTTCTTTAATTTAATATTTATCAAAATATGAAAACATATTCTTCCATTTTAAGTCCAATGAGCATGGGACTTATTTGATTTTATTTTAGGTACTTTTATCCCTAGCCATGCTCTCCCCATGCAGTATTTTTGGAATGGAGGCCTATCACCATTCAAATATTTTCTATGGATGAGATAAATGTGGAGATGATGGGAAAAGAACAACTAAATGACAAGTGGCCAGGGAGACAGGATTCACAGGGAAAGACATCAAAGAGAGAAGGCTTGGGGAGGGATGTATGAGGGATGTATTGAGCAGTGAGTCAGCTGTTTGCTCTCTCATTTTTAAAAAAGCATGCAAGAGATCCACTATTGTGAAGAATTCAAACAACTCAGGTGAAGCAAACATTTCTTCTGAATATCTGCTCAATCTCAGTCCCTTCACCAGATTCACCCACTGTTAAAAAAATGGTGTGTTCTTCCAGATCTTTAACATATGTTTAAATGTACATACAGGATAGACGATGGCTTTGTATTGTTTGCAGACTTTCTGTTATGTAAGTGATATGATTCAACATGCGTTGTTCCACAACATGTTCTTTTTCACTTAGCAGTGTTAGAGAATCTTCTGTCTCATTATTCTATTCTTTTTAATATAATGAATGGATCATTCTTTAGTATAAATGGATAATTTGTTCAACTATTAATTGATATTTCAGTGGTTTACAATATTTTGCTCTCGTAAACAGTGCTGAATAAAATTTTTGTGAATATTTCCTTGTATGTTCGTTTAGGTTGTTTCTTTAAGACAAATATTCAAAGTAGAATTCGGGGTTGAAGGGCATGTTCAGGTTTTTTTTTATTTTAGTAGATACTGCCAAATTGCCCTCCAAGAGGGATGTTTCAATTTATGCCTCTACCAACAATGTATGAGACCTTTCCCTATAATTGGTATTATCAATCTTCATAATATTTTCTAATCTGGTGATTAGAAAATGGTTTCTCATTGTTTTTAATTTGCATTTCTCTGATTACTTGTGGGTTGAAGATCTTTTCATATGCTTGCTTTCTTTATATATTGCTTTTTATTGAATTTTATATTTAATTTCTGCTGCTCATTTTTTTGAGTTGTTTCTTTTCTTCTTACTATTAGGTTTTTATCGTATCAATTTTATATGAGTTACGTATTTTGCAAGTATTTTCCCAGGTCTACAGTTTGTTTACTACTTTGATTATGATGTCTTTTGTGGCATAGAAGGTTTTCATTTTGACATAGTCAATATATTATCTTAAACTTTATGGGTTTTGCATGTTGTACCTTAATTGGGAAGGCCTTTCTGATATCAAGGTTAAATATATTTTTTCTAATACACCAAGACAGTCTATTTTATGTTTGGTTCTTTAATCCACTTGGAATTAAAGTAAGATTTGGTAGAAATCTTACTTTTTTCCTAATTGGGTAGCCAATTATCCTGATATCACTTATTGAATTAATCATCATCTATTTCTCCATTGATTTGAAATGCCACTTTCTCATGTGCCACATTCCTATATATATGTATATGTATATATAGATAGATAGATCTGTTTTTGTACACTCTATTCTGTTTCATTGCTCTATTTCTCTGCCAATGCTACAATGTTTTTATTGCCATAGCTTTATGATGTGTTTTAATACCTGGCTCAGCAAATGCTCTTTAACTGTTCTTTTAACAAATACCTTGGCAAAAAAATTTGAAAAAGAGAATACCTTCAGGTGTAGTAAAAAAAATTACCTCAGATACTCTTGCAGGTATGCTTTTCCCAATATCCATTTTGAAATTGGATTATTAAGTTCTAGAAAAATTTGATATTTTAATTGTGTTTGGTTGCATTTACTATTATAATTTGGAAAAGACATGGTATGGCTCTCTGTTTATGCATGTCTTTTATGTTCTTCAGTAAAGTATTATAGATTACTTCATATGAATTTTGCACATTTTATATTAAGGTTATTCTTAGATGTTTTATAATGTTTCTGCTTTGTAATGGAATCCTTTTTATTATGTTTTCTAATTGGTTTATTTCTGTTGCATATTAAAGCTATTGATCTTTTATCTGGCTATTCTACTGAATTTTCCTGTTTTCAGCATTTTCCAGTTGATTTATTCTAGATTTTTTCAGGGTAAACATTTTTGTCTCTTTTTAATCCATTCATCCCATATTTCTTTCTTCTTGTCTTATTGCATTGCTTAGGACCTCAAATACAATGCTGAATATTAACAGTTATGATGGACATTCTTGTCTTGCCTATCTTATTTCTAATTTTAATGAATTACTTCTGTTTCCAGAATAAGACATTTTAATTTTTTTCTAGTAGATATTCTTTATCAAGTTAAAGACATACATTTCTTTCTATTTCTGATCTTCTAAGAGCTTTTATCACACATGCCTGTTGAACTTTAAGATTTTTGGCATTTATCAGCTATAGGATAATTCTCCACAAATATGTGTACATATATATGTGCCTATATATACATATACACATAGTATATGTGAATATATGTATATGTATATGTGTGTCATGGATTACATTGAAATATTTTCTTTTTTTTTTTTTTTTCCTGTCTCCTAGGCTGGAGTGCAGTGGTGCAGTCATGCTCATTACAGCCTCAAAATCTTGGGCTCAAGTAATTCTCCTGCTTCAGCCTCCTGAGTAGTTAGGACTACAGGAATGCAAAAATGGTTGGTTTTTCATTGTTTTTTTTTAATTTTCATTTCCCTGATTACACACCCAACTAATTTTTAAAATTTTTTGTAGAGACTGCGTTTCTCTATATTGCCCAGGCTGGTCTTGAACTCCTCCTGGCCTCCAGCAATTCTCCCACCTCAGCCTCCTGAAGTGCAGGGATTACCTGTGTGAGTCACTGCACCTGGCCTTACATTGAAGTATTTTCTAATGTTTAATTATCTTTACATTTCTAGAATTAAATCTACTAAATTATGGTGTATTTTTGCATCTATGTTCATAAGCGAGATTTTTTTAGAGATTTCATCTCTTGTGAAATTCTTGTTCTATATTAGCATTATGTTAGCGTCATATGAGTAGGATAACTTTTCATCTTCTTATGTGCTTGGAACAGTTTATTTAACATGTAAATTATTACTATTTCTTGAGGCTTTCCTATAACTTTCCCCTAAAACTATTTGTGCCTGGTCTCTTTTTCAGGCATATTTACTACCTTTTTGATTTCTGCTGTGATTAAAAGACCATATAAGTTTTTAAATTCTCCTTCAGTCCATGCAGATCATTTATATTTTCTTAGAAAATTTTAAATTTAATTTAGATTTTTTGAACTTTTATATCAGTACTGGCTCTGTATCCCGCAGTTTTTGATCTATAGTGCTGCTGTTGCTCATTTATTTCTGAATAATTTGAAAACTCTATTTTGATTTCCCTTTTTGTTGCTGTTTGAAGACCAACATAGAAAAAGCTGTACATATTTAGTGTATACAGCTTGATGACTTTTGAGGTAAGTACACATCCATTACCACAGTCAATGCCATAAACATATCCATCTGTTGTTTGTTTTTAGCTCTCCTTTTATTTTTGTGTTTTAAATATATTGCATTGTGGTCGGCAGATGTGACCTGCTTAGTTTTTACTTTGGAAATTTGCTGATATTTTCTGTGTGGGACATTCTCTGAGATTCTGATTCAGTAGGTTCTGGAGTTGGATCAGAGAATCTTCCTTTTCAACAAATGTCACTGTTAGATTCTGATGCAGATAATCCAAATAGTATGTAGAAAAATAATGCTTCATAGAAGATGCTAAAGGAAATTGTGGGTTCTTCTTTCCTAGGGACTTCTGAACATAGAAAAAAGGAAAGATTAGCCAGGCATGGTCAAAAATGCATACCCATGGCCAACCTGAGCGCAGAGACTTGCTGTACCTCTTATTCAGCTGTATGCTGTTAGGCAAATTACTTAATCTTTCTGAATCTTGGTATGAAGATAAAAATAGATACATAAGGCAACTGATACAAACAGCATTTAATCAGTAATTACTTGAAAGACTTCTGATAGTTCACCTAGCTAAGAAAGTTTATCTGGAGCAGCCCACTGGGAAGGTAAAAGAGCTGATATGGATTATTCAGACAGCACAGCCTTCCCAGTTCCTCTGGTGCTTCTTTTTGTCTAGAGAGAGATACAGAATCACTATATGGTGATGAATTAATGAACTTACTATCCTTTGCATTTTCAGGGGTCCCATGGCAGATTAAATCTCCTCAAATGCCTTGGGGATCAGGGTGGTAGGTCCTATGTAGATTCTACCTGTGGAGAGGGTGGTTTTTCATCTGGCATAAGGAGGTAGGAAACATGGAAATAACCTGACCCATGCTTCTTCCAAACGGCAATCTTGAGTGGGGAAAATATTTTGCCTGGGAAGTCTGAAACTAATTCAGAGATTCCAGGGCCCTTTGGTGGTGGACAAGTCTCTCTGAGGATACTAGGACTGGTGTGATCTGCTTAAACTCCTGAGACCTGGTCAGACTATGGCAGATTTCAAGAATGCACTGGTCATCTGTTATAGTCAGTTCCCTGTCAGTGACCAGTTAGAGGCAGCCTCTGCCTCCCTAATGTTGAGAGCCCACTGGATGTCCTACTATTAACACCTGTGTGTGCAAAGAAGCAGGAGCTCATGACCTTAATAAGTAAGGAGCTGGTTCGCAGCAGAACTCACTGTACCTTCACAAGGGGCCTGAGATCAGCACAGTCAATGTCCTCACCAGCATGTGCCAAAGGCATGGACAAGATTGGTGAATGTGCTCACCTCTGCAGTGAAACCTGACCCTGTCTCTGTGGGCATCCTTAGAGATGATCACTCCCTGGCTTCCTCCCTGGCAACTACCTGTGTTCAGATCACATCAGGACTCTGCGCACAGCAGCCATGGGGGAGCTGTCACAGATCTTAACTCAGTTAACTTTCCCCTTGTTCTGTTTCTCCCTCTCTCTTGTCCCAACTAGACTCTCTCTGTTGTCCCACCTCTCTCTGGTTAGTCACTTCCTCTGTGTCTCTCCTCCATGTTTCCATCAAGATCTCAGTCTGCCCACTTGCCCTGTTGGCTTTGGCTGGGGACAGACGGCTTGGATGTGACTAAGGCCAACCTGGTTTTGAGGTGGCCTGTCTATAGGGTAGAAAGAGCCTGAAAAGACCAAGCCTTCTCAGAGCCACCTGGCTGAGGTGGGAGGACTCCAAACTCCTGAATTGGGAGGTCGATTCCTCATCATCCAAAGGCATATGCCTCTCATGTGGGCCTCTCAGTCTGTTTCCTGTTTGGCTTTCACCTTTCTGGGTTTTTTCTGTCTCTTGTTCTAACTCTCTGTGTGCCTTCCCTATTCCCCTCATCTCCCCCTCTCCAGACCCCCTTTCATCAATTTTTCATGCCCTTTCAGCAGGAATAGCAAAAAGGGCACTGTCCCTGGAGCCAGATAATTTCTTTTGGTTTCAATAATTTATTGTTAAGTAGTCTTGATCTGCAGAGGTTTTGAGGATACTAGAAAGCCGTAATTAAAGTCTTGCCTCTGTCCTCCTTTGGCTACTTGACAAGTCAGGTCACTTACTCTTTCCTGAGGCTCCATTTCCCCATCGTATACTCTGGTGAGGAGCATATGAGAAAATGTGAACCATGGAGAGTCACAGAAAGGGGAAGGGTTGTGGCAATTATTATGTTTTTCACAACTATTCTGCATCCTCTTATTTCTTACTTTCTCACTGTATTTTCCTATTTGGTTTCCTCTTCTGTTACTCATCTGCTTTTTTTTTTTTTCCCTGCCTCACAATATCTTTCTTTTCCTCCTTTCCTGTTTGTGCCTTTCTCTGAATCCATTTGCCTACATGAATAGTTTTCCCGTTTATCTGTGCCTTTTTCTTTCCTGCTCATTTGAGAAAAGATGGCTGAGGTATCTCAAAGAGGTTTGTGAATGTACTAAAGTAAGATAAGGAGCATGAGGATCCAGTTTTTCCCATTTTTTGTAAGATTAGAGAACAAATAGAGTTAAAAGAGACTAGGATGAGGACTCACAGATGGGACATGAGTTTAATCTGCTACATAAGATAAATTTCCTGGTCTGGAAAAGTGATTTTTTTTGAAACCATAGTTTCTACTCAGGAATTTTCCATGGAAGTGGAATATTCCTCAAGATCTTAAAAGATATTTTTCAACGTGTGAAGTGAAAGAAAAAAGGAAGAGGAAAAGAATGGAGAAAAAAAAGTACAGGAAAATGTAATAAACATGGACTAAGCAGTTACTGTTCGTCATCACATTAAGTGTATTATCGACATTATTAGTTCATCTTTAAACCAATTGACAGGTCAAAGAGGTTATCCCAAAGTACTATTAGTAAGTGGTAAAGCTGAGATGTAAGTGCTGATTTATCTAGTTCTAAACCCTGAGCTCTCTCTATATCACCTGCCATTTATATGTGGATTTCACATGTAGGTATTGAGTCACAAAAAAGTACAGGCATAATTCAGAGACATTGCAGGTTTGGTTCCAGACTATGGCAATAGAGCAAATATCACAATAAAGAGAGTCATACAATTTTTTTTGGTTTCCCAGTGCATATAAAAGTTATATTTATGGCCTGGCATGGTGGCTCACACCTGTAATCCCAGCACTTTGGGAGGCAGAGGCAGGAGGACCACTTGAGGTCAGGATTTCGAGACTAGCCCAAGCAAGTGTAAAAAAAAAACAGAAAAATTAGCTGGGTGTAGTAGCATGTGCCTATAGTCTCAGCTACTTGGGAGGCTGAGGCAGGAGGATCACTGGAGCCCAGGAGTTGGAGGTTTTAGTGAGCTGTGATCATGCAGCTGCATTCTAGGCTGGGCTACAGAGCAAGACCCTGTCTCAAAAAAAAAAGATGTTATATTTACATTATACAATAATAGTAGTCTGTTAACTATGTAATAACATGTCTAAAAAATAATGTGCATACTTTAATTAAAAAATACTTTATTGCTAAAAAATGATAATGATCATCTGAGCCTTCAGTAAGTCATAATCTTTTTGCTGGTGGAGAATCTTGCCTCCATATTGATGGCTGTTGACTGATCATGGTGGAGGTTGCTGAAGGTTGGGTGGCTTTGGCAATTTCTTAAAATAAGACAATAATGTAGCTGGGCATGCTGGGACACATCGAGGTCCCAGCTACTTGGGAGGCTGAGGCAGAAGGATTACCTGAGCCCAGGAGTTCAAGACTGTAGTAGCTATGATTGCACCTGTGAATAGCCGCTGCATTCCAGCCTGGGCAACATAGTGAGACCCCATCTCTTAAAAAAAGGAAAAAAGGACAAAAATGAAGTTTGTCACACTGATTGACTTTTCATTTCACAAAAGATTTCTCTGTAGCATGCAGCGCTGTTTCACAGTATTTCACCCACGATAGAAATCCTTTTAAAATTGGAATCAGTTCTCTCAAATCCTTCCATTGCTTTATTTATTTCTTTTTCTTTTTCTTTTTCTTTTTTTCTCTCTCTTTTTTTTATTGTTTGTTATTATAGGGGTACAGATGTTTAGGTTACATATGTTGCCCTTGCCCCTCCCCTTCCCCCCAAGTCCTAGTTTCAAGCGTGTCCATCTCTCGGATGGTGCACATTGCATTCTTTGTGTATGCATATATCTGTCCCCTCCTCCCCCTCCCCCCCTTCCCCCTCCTCCCTGCCCGACATCCAATAGATGTTATTCTTATATGTACACTTATGTGTTGTTCAGTTAGTACCAATTTGATGGTGAGTACATGTGGTGCTTGTTTTCCCATCCATTGCTTTATTAACTCAGTTTATGTAGAATTACAAATCCTTTGCTGTCATTTCAACAATGTTCACAGTATCTTTACCCGGAGTAGGTTCCATCTCAAGAACTACTTTCTTTGTTCATCCATAAGAAGCAACTCCTCGTGTGTTCAAGTTTGATCATGAGATTGCAGCAATTCAGTCCCATCTTCAGGCTCCATTTCTAATTCTAGTTCTCTTGCTGTTTCTACCATATCTGCAGTTACTTCCTCCAGTGAAGTCTTGAACCTCTTAAAGTCATCCATGAGGGTTGTAATCAACTTCTCCCAACCTCCTGTTAATGTTGATATTTTGACCTTCTTCCATGAATCACTAATGTTTTTAATGGCATCTAGAATTTGTAATTCTTCCCAGAAAATTTTCAATTGACTTTGCCCAGATCCATCAGAGGAATCACTGTCTAAGGCAGCTCTAGGCTTGTGAAATATATTTCTTAAATAATGAGACTTGAAAGTCAAAATTACTCCTTGATCTATGGACTGAAGAATGCATATTGTGTTATCAGGCCTGAAAACAGCATTCATCTCCTCATACATCCCCATGGTGTCCAGGTACATTGTCAATGAACAGTAATCTTTTGAAAGGAATCTTTTCCTGAGCAGTAGGTCTCAACAGTGGGCTTAGATATTCAGTAAACCATGCTGTAAACAGATGTGCTGTCATCCAGGCTTTGTTGTTTCATTTATAGAGCAGAGGAAGAGTAGATTTAGCATAATTCTTAAGGGCTAGGATCTTTGGAATGGTCAATGAACATTGGCTTTATTATTTCCTAACAAGACAGTCTGCCTGTCCTTTGAAGCTTTTGAAGCCAGGCATTGACTTCTCCTCACTAGCTATGAAAGTTCTAGATGGCATCTTCTTCCAGTAGAAGGCTGTTTTGTCTACACTGAAAATCTGTTATTTAGTGTAGCCACCTTCATCAGCGATCTTTGCTAAATCTTCTGGATCACTTGCTGCAGCTTCTACATCAGTAGTTGCTGCTTCACCTTGCACTTTTATGTTTGTTCTTCTATCCAGACCAATACAACTTTCTCCATATCAGCAATAAGGCTGTTTGACTTTATTATCATTTGTGTGCTCACTGGAGTAGCACTTTCAATTTGCTTCAAGAACTTTTCCTTTGCATTCACAACTTGGCTAACTGTTTTGTGCAAGAGGCCCAGCTTTTTGGACTATCTCAACTTTCCATATACCTTCCTCGCTAAGCTTAATCATTTCTAACTTGATTTAAAATGAGAGACATGTGACTCTTCCTTTCAGTTGAACAGTTAGAGGTCATTGTAGAGTTATTAACTGGACTAATTTCAATACTGTTATATCTCAGGGAATAGGGAGGCCTGAGGAGAGGGACAGAGATGGTGAATGGCTGGTTGCTGGAGCAGTCAGAACACACAAAATATTTATTGATTAAGTTCACCATCTTATATGGGTGTGGTTCATGGCACCTCAAAACAATTACAATAGTAACATCAAAGATCACTGATCACAGATCACCAGAACATATATAATAATAATGAAAAAGTTTGAAATACTGTGAGAATTCCCAAAATGTGACATGGAGACACAAAGTGAGCACATGCCATTGGAAAAATGGTGCCAATAGATGTGCTTAATGCAGGGTTGCCACAAACCTTCACAATACCTGCCAAATGCAATAAAGCAAAGTACAGTAAAACGAGGTATTCCTGTATCTATTTCACTTCCTAATACTATCTATGTCATTGAGCAGATAACTTTTTCTAAGGCTTTCAGATTACAGCATCTCATCCCCTTATCTTTGTGTTTCTGATTATTTTTACAATCAGTACAATTTTTTAGAATGCAAATGACACTGTAGTTCACATTAATCATGGTCCTGCTAAGACTGCTGAAAAGAGCCAATCTAATGCTGTCTCGCCATCATCAATGACAAAGGCCTTCTGTATAATCTCCAACAAATCCATCTTGTACAAATAACCAAACCCTTAATATTCAGGCACTAATCATTCTCTGTGTGAATTAACTGGGCACTTTTTCAACTTATGTTTTCTCTCTACCTCTTAGTATGTGGGGTTTTTTTGTGTGTGAAGGGGGAGGTTGGTTATCTTTTTGGTTTTTGTTTTTCCAAATTATTTAAACCACCTTCTAGGAGTGGCTGTTGTCAGGAAAAAGAATCTATTTTCAGGTTTATTTGATTTTTGCTTAATATGTAATTTAGATTGGGACTCTGGAGGGCAGATGATGAACAACTATTAAGTGTGTTTAGTGGAAAGAATAAGTGGATATGAGCTCTAACTAGTATTAAAAAAATAGACTGAAATAAAGATCTAAAATAAGGTTATCTGCTATCTCCCACTCATGTGGATGCTAGAGAATTTTCCTTGTGAATAGAGCTTGCACTTTTATCTTGTCTGCAGTAGTAAAAATTTGGCATGCCAAGCAAGAACCCTCACAATGTCAGTCAGACCATCATTAGATGTGAAGTGTGGTTCAGGGCTCCTCAATTACAGAGATATGGAGAATTTGCAGTGGATCCAACTACAAGACAGCAAAATCTAAAATTGACAGAGAAAGGGGAAAGAAACCACATTTACCTTGAAAAAGGTCCTGATGACATAATAGAAAATATTAGAATTTAATAAATTTGTTAAATTTGTCTACCCCATAATAAAGAAAAGTTAAACATAAATCTCCATCTTTGTTAAAAAAAACATAAATAGCACCAGAAGAGATGTAGGTTAGACCTAACCAGGCATTTGATAGCAGTATCCCTTTTAACTCTCATAATCATCTGTTTGGGGAAAATCCCAGGAGAGTAGGAAAACCACCCTCCAAACTGAGATGGTACAGAGAGACCAAAGAAATGACTCAGACCAATCCAACTTGGTGAGTTAGATGAGTTTATTAGAGGTTACTTACACAGGCTGTCATTCCTGGTTAGGATAAGAATCCTCCAAGCACTCACTTCTGGGTGGTAGCAGTTCTTCAGAGAGTAAGATTCGCACTACCTGCCTGTTTGTGGAGCCTTAAATTTCTTTCTGGCAAGTGACACAGAGCTCCCGCTCTCTCTCTGCATCATCGCATGTTTACACATGACACAGGTTAAAGCACGCACAGTACTTTCCATTAGGCGGGGACTTCAGTGTTACAGTTAGCTAACGGGTATTGTAAAATAATTAAGGTAGCTTAAAATGGTTTAAACCGTTCTTAAGACTTATGACCGGTTATGCAAAGCCACTACTTAAGAAAACCCTTTGTGCTTTGTATTTTTCTCCCCTTTCTTGCTATGATCTGTATCTCAAGTTTGAAAGAAACCTGCATGAGTTCTGTTAAACATTAAAAGCCAGTAGTGGGAACTTGTATTTTTCCCTCACAATCCCAAAAGTTATTTAGATATTAATTCCACGATGGTCTAAAAGGAGCAAACTGATTATCCTAAAATTAATCTTTCTGTGAACCTAATGATTAATTTTCACAATGACAGGTTCAACTAAAATTCACATTTATTAAATTTATAACATCTTGTCTGTGATTAGGTTATTTCAGCTGTTTTACAGTTTTCTATTTTTGCAACTGTTTAGGGGTCTGTCTTTATTTCTCTTAATTTTAATATTTAGAGAAATCATCTCAGAATATGATTATCTGAAGTTTGTATATTAAGAATTATTAAACTTGATAAATTTTGGTTAATTATACCATGAATTTAACGCTTCTAAATCTTTACACATAATATCACTTTCTACCTTAAAAATGTGAATAAAGAAATACAAAAGTAAAGAATACTGAGTTTTTAAAAATAGAAAATATTCTATTTATTTAAAAATAAATCTTTCATAGCTCCATCATCTATAAACAGCTGCTCTTAACATTTTAGTGGACTTCCTCCCAATCTTTTATCCAATCTTCCTTCCAAAGCAAACATTTTTTTAATTAATGTAGTCATAAATATATGAAATATAATAGTATTTTGCTTTTTGTTTCACTTAAAATTCTAATGTATTTCAACATTCTTGCACAGAATTTGTAAACATAATTTAAATGACTCTATTATATTTCATTAATTTCATTTTCTATGATATAGTTAGCCACTCCCTATTTTAGCTCCTAATTTTTTGCTACTATAAATAATGTGCAATTTTGGGCATAAATCTTTTTCTCAATTGTTAATTAGTTTCTTAGAGTAGATTTTAAAAACAGATAAATCTATTCATTTAGCAAACTATATAGCACCATTATATGCTAGATACTGTTCCAAAAACTTCCTAAATATTTCTCATTTAATCCTCATAACAATCCAATAATGTAGGTATTGTTATTATTATTCTCATTTTAGAGATGAGGAAACTGAGACATACTGATTTAAATCACCTCAGTCTACACAGTTGGTAGGTGGAGGAACCAAGATT
>RJWJ010035483.1:0-16631 GCA_004363605.1 Indri indri
AAACTAGAGCAATACTTGAAAGCTTTTTTGTTTTATCTTTTTAAGTAGATAAGATTAAAAGCCAAGTGTAGTGTTATGGTACGGATTGGTCTCTGGTATAGGAAGGAAGGTAGTACAGTTAATATCTTACCATTGAAGTTGGATGTAAAGCAGAATACATCATATCTGCTTTTATCTTTATCCCAAAACCCGTAGTTCCTGACTCCAGGCACTGTGTTCTGGCCCCCGCAGGGCTCTCTGGGCTTTGTGATGGGATATTGCACAGAGCCGTCGCTGAGCCAGCCGGCATTGCACCAGTCCAGCCCGCCCCGCCAGGCGTCATACAGCTGATCAAAGGAGGCGATCACGGCGTCCTGGTCCAGACAGGCCTGCTGTGCCTCGTGAAAATTGAGATTGTAGCGCCCCAGTCGTGGAAAGTAAGGGAATACCACACCTGTCCGAAGGAGAGGCAAGGGTCACTAATGGCACAAAAAGTAACAACTTAGAGTAAATCCCACTTGTGATGAAAAACACAACAGAATCTCTATCAGATCAGGGAGCAGTCTTTGGTCAACTAGCAACTGTTTCTCATGGTCCCTGTCCTCTTCAAACAGCCCCTCCATTCTGAGCATCTCACAATTAGTTACTTGGTTTGATAATTTCGGTGATTTACCTCTTTTACTAAGAGCTCAACTCAAGCCTTGAAATTCTCCTTTCTTAGTAGCTCTGTCCCAGATTACAGCTTCCAAATAGCCCTCTCTGAGAATTTACCTTCTACTACTGGTTACCAACCCTACAGCAAATTATTGCTGAGCCCTTTTCACCTAGGGGAAAGTCAGTATTGAATATTAAGAGTTGGTAGAGTACAAGAAATAGTCAATATTGAATGCTAAGACTGGTAGGGAATGCAGTGCTCAAAGAGAAGGTATTTATCAAAATTCACAATTTTTTTAGTAATTATTCTTATATAATTAGTACTATTAATATATAGTCTTTTAAAGAAACATATATGTATAAAGAAACATGTTAACAAATGATTCAAATGTAGATATATACTTCTTTTTACGTGTTCTCCTAATAACTTGCAGATAAGTGACTTTCACTTAAGTAGCTTCTTATTTGGAGAAACTCTAAAGTGAATTCCTTTGCATATCTGACAAAAACCTAGTTAAACACTCATTTTATTTTAATAAGACAATTCTGTACAGTGAGGCATGACTTCATAAAAAGCATCATGGCTCTCTTATCTGTTTTAACTCTTAATGCAGCCCTTAATCCTATTTTTTTCCTGTCCTTAAATAAAATAGCACAACTAAAATAAGGCCTTTCATTTAAAAATATATCCATTACCATTTTTCAACATCCATATTTGTATATTGCAAACTGAAACTAAGATATTTTAAAAACATTTTTATTATAAATAGGGGGAAAAAAAAGCTTCCCTAAACTTGTCCTTTAAAAGGTAGGTACAGAGTAGACATCTGTTGATAGACTAATTAATGCCAAAGAATTAAAGTTAAATATTTTAGAGGATAAAAATCCCTTAGCAAATGTAAAAAGTGTCACTTGGCATGTCACTTTGCCTAGGAAGATATAATGCCTTTCCAAAAGCATTTCTTTTGGTCAAATAATTATGGGGGTAACTGAGCTGTCTCAACATTCTGCACAATTTCTTTAAAGGATAAGGATCACCAGATAAGAGAGCAAATTTGTATCCTGGACTTTAAGAGGCACCACTGTGTCAAAGTATTTCCCCCATAGTTATTAAAAGATAATTACTTTGGAATGATTATTCAAAACTTTCCTTGTATTTTTGATATAATTAGAAATAATTAGTATTTTAGCATGTGGAGGAATGCAAAAAATTGTTCCACTGGCACAGTAATTTGGTGGGTTATAGCACCTGTGCTATTTTACAAGACTGCAAAGCCTATTCAAGATGATATACCATTCACCAATGGCATAACCAGCACACAGAAAATATTGTCTTTTATCAATTGTCCTGGAGGACTCTACAAGAATAAATTTCAATGGCCTTAAATCAAGTCACATCCACTGGAGGCCTCTATAGGACATGTTTGTCCCTCTAGGGCAGTCCAGCTGGCACCGTCCACTAAAGGCAGAGATCCAAGAAGGCTTCCTGATCTCATTCTGCCTTCTCAGGTTCTTGGCTGAGGGATCTATAAGCTGAATCAGAGCCAAAAGAAAGGAGAAAAAGACTCTCTTGGTTGCCACTAACTCCTGTGGTGAGAGGGAGGGAAAGCCTGGAGTTGGTTCTGTTGAAGGAGGGCTTTGCCCAGGCACCGAGCGAGGAACTCAGTGAGCTCTGCAAAGTAACAACTGTTAATATGATGCTCTCCATCCCCTCATGCCTTTATCCTCTTTCCTCAGTAGCCCCAGGAATGCTGATGAAAAGGAAAATATCCAATTTATCCTGTAGAGATTCTTTCAGCAGCTAGATCTCAAAGCATCTCAACCTGAAGAGAGAAAGAAACCATTTTGGTTGACTTCCTTTTCCCAAATGGCTCAAGATGGTCACAGTGGAGAATGTCAGATATTTTAATTTCTAACAATTTTAAAGATCCTGAAAATTTTTCAGGTTTAAATTCACTGTAGTGTATTTTGGTGGACTCTTAAAAGCATTAGGAAAAAATTTTCTCTAGTAATTTGTCCTTGATTAACCACTGAATATTACTGAAAAATGATAAACTTAGTTCCAAATCCAGTATAATATATTTTTATTTGACATTGAACCTAATGAAATTGTATGAAATTTAATTCAATCACTTTTTAAAGTCAAAGTGAAATCTTATATTAAAATTTTAGTATCTTTCAATTGTTAACTATAAATGGTCAATTTACTGTTGTTTCAACTCAGAAGATGTAACAGATTTTAATTAATGTTTGATGGTGGCAAGAACATATTCCAAGTAAATAAAAGTCAACTTTTACGCCTTCCTCAAGGTTTTAAAAGTTTCACTGTATTGTACACATTTCAACAATCAGATGTTTTTTATAAGCAGGGACATTTCTGGAACTACATGTTTGTTAGTATTTTATTTATTTACTTATTATACTTCTAGCTAGTTAAGATTTCAACATCCAGTTGCTGAAACCTTGGCTCTGTGGAAAAACTTACAATTCCTACAGATGAATTATGGAGGAAATTGTTGCTTTCATCCAATGTTACAAATATAAGAAAAGTTAAACTCATATGGGTGGGAATGAAGGATGTATGATTATTTTCAAGGAATATCTGACTCATTTATCCCTTATATGTCAAAATATAACCAAAAGTCTTCACTTTTTCCTGAAAGGCTGGTTTGTATTATTACAAAGGGGATGAGTAAGGATGATACATCACATAGAAAAGAATAATACCAAATGGTGTGAGGAGTTTAGTCTGTTGAAATACATTTGGAGGACGCATTCTTTAAGATTATGATTGCATAGCCCAATTCATCCTAGTTGTAGGCAACTATTAGTTTGTTAGACATAGGAAAGATTTTAATATTCTGGTACATATAAAAGTTAAAGCAAGTCTCAATAACTACATAAAGTAAATATTTTTAATAATAAAAAGGCAGAGACCATGCAGTATAAATAATTTTACCTTCCTTAGTGCATCTCACAGTGCCTGTCAGTGCTATGCACATATCTGAAACTATTTTTCTCTTTCTGAAAGTTCTCAGACTGTATTTTTATATGTTAGGTCCCATTTTCACCAACGGAAAACTAATATAATGGAAGATTGGAAGCACAGATATCACATTTTTCATATCATTATTTGTATATTTATTGATTGCTGAGATGAATTCTTGTAGCCCAAGCCTCGTACTGAGTTTCTAATGACACTCTGTTGTTATATTTGTACAAGGCTTTTTTCTTGTTTGGTGCCATTTCTAGCAATGTGGGTAATTGGTATCAATCAGAGGACTTTACCCAATCCAAGATTCTGTATGAAAACATTATATTTCCATAGCTAATTCCAACTCACATGGAAGTCAGTCTTTGTAAGGATTTATACATTTTTTTGGTCAATGTGATTCTACAAACAGTTCTTAAGTCACGACTAAGAGCAAGGCACTGTGCTTGGTACTCTAGGATACAGGTGTGGGTGTGGCCTCTTCTTTTAAAGAATCTACAATTGGACAGAATATATGGTTTGAATCCAAGACAGAATAAAATCTTGTAATACAAAGAGGAGCAACATCATTTACGTATCGTGAAGGATGATTTTTTTAAAATTCTTTGGTGAAAACAGCATTTAATCTGGTACTAAGGGACCAATATAATTAAAGGCAATGTACAATTACAGTTGGAAAGGCAACTTAATCATGACATTTAAAATGATATGCTTCCCTGGCCTTTTTGTGCATATTAGAAGACTGATAGGGACCTTGAGTGAAACCTGTCTGATTGGCAGATGGTACATGTAAGAATGTAATGGATAATGAAAAAGGTCAGAAACTGGAACAAAGGCTAATAAATGACAGCCACAGGTGTGTCTTTTACCATATGTCGTTTACCATAGATTTGAAACGCTTCTCTGCTGCACCCTGATTGTCTCAGACTGTGGAAATTGTCCTCAGGTTATCAATCAAGTTTACTCAAATTTTATTTTTATGGTTTTTATTTTATTCTAGTGGTTACCTTAATTTGTTTCTGTCATTTTATTTTAAAATAAGAATCCTTATCTTATACTGAAGTATATTTAGATAAAATAATACCCTATCTGAATTTTCTTAAAAATTATTCAGTGATAGTTAGAGTAAATAAAGCAAGATAAAAGAAGACTGGCTATATCATGATAGTTTTTGAAGTTGGGTGATGGCATATGGAGATTCATTATACTATTCTTTCTATTTTTTTTCTGAATGTTTGAAATTAGTTACAATAAAAAGTTAAAATTTTTTATCCCACTCTATCATCAAGCTGAGACTGAAACTAGGCATGCTGGAATGCTGTTGGTGCGACTTGTTCACGTTTTTGCTTTGAGAAATTTCCCTCTCTTACCTATGATGCCCTCTCTCCCCTCTCCTGCTTTTTCATGCTCCCTCCCCTTTGAAAGTTTCGCCTTTCATGTTCCAAATCAAGTGTCTCTTCCTTAAGAACGTTTTCTGTGCCGCCCCCCTGCTGCGTGCACACTGTCGTATATGAAAGTTCAAACGCTTTGTAAACTATGTATTGAGCATCATCTTTGTTCTTGGCACTTGAATGCCCTCATGAAGATCATGTTTAGCAGGTAGAGAAAGACAAGTGTGCAAATATTTACAAAACAAATTGTGATTAGGGCTATAATGGAAGTCTATATAAGGTGCTCTGAGAACATCATAGTTGGGGGGTGAGGGATGCGGAGAGAGTTGAACGGCTACCATGAGCACACTGATTAATGCAGTATGATCAAAGGACAGTTTCTAGGCTATCTCCCAAATAATTTTGGGGCCATTAAGAATCTTCTGAGGCCTGAAGCTGCTAAATGCTGCTGCCTTTTTGAAACCTCTCTTCTTCTCCCAAAGGAGAATTTTCTCCTTCTTGTGAACCCCCAGATCTCAGTGGAAAAGAGCATAGGCTTCACCCAATGCCTTTAGTATCAAATTCCAGCTCCAGCTCTTAAAAGAGCTGCCTAGCCATGTTATCTTAAAGAAGATGTTTTCCCTAAGCTTCGTCTATAAAAGGGGATTACCGAAAATGGGCAAACTAAATACTGCACGTGATTGTAGCAATTTGTTTGTACCTACTTATTTTACTGAATTCTGCCTTAATTCATTAAATTATCTTGAAATCTTTAATGGGCTGCATGATTAAGGAATGAAAAGAACAAAGACTTGAAATTCTTTGTATCTCAGAGAACAAACCAGCACCTGTAAAAATATTTATCAATTAAATTGGTTTCTTGGACCACATTTATTGGCTCTTATGCATATGTGTTATATGGCAGGGAAGTGTTCCCAAAGCATGGAGAGTCTGGAGATGGCACAGGGCCCAGGAAAGAAAAATTATTTTCTTATAGTTCCCCTTCAGTATCTACAATTGTGTCTTGGAGGAAGTCTTGGTTTAACCCTAGAATGTATTATCCTCTAGCATGTGCTAAATCTCCTTTCAAACAATGAGAAAGCAGGCTTTGTGCTCAAAACCATTACCAAGCAGCGGTATCCAACTAGAATTTAGAAATATCTTATTTTCCGTATTTATTTTTATGACTTCCTTCTACTTCTGGCAAGTTATACTGGTTTCTATTTATTTAAAAATTTCATTTTTAAAATAAATGTAGGGAGAAAGAAAATACCACATGCAAATTACTGACATTTAGGAACTATGATAGTATATAATATAGGGTTTTATAAGAAAAAGTAACAATAGGTAATATAGCTTAAACTCTTATTTCATAAATGAGGAAACCAAAGTATCACAAGGATAAGTGACCTGCCCCAGTCACAAAACTGGTACTGGCAGAGCTGTGACTAACTTAAGACTCTTGGTACTACCAGCTCACAGTTCTGTTCATCCTCCAATGCCCCTTTGATAAGGGTTCTCAATTAGCATTTGATAACAGACTGACTTCTCTAAACCAACTACTTCCTCCATATTGAATAATGCCAATGTTTATGGATTTACTATGAATCAATAAAAATGGAAAGCACAAGGTTGCATGCAATCAGGAGCCCACAGCTGCAACCATGAGAGACAAGGAAAAGTCACAAAAATGTACTTTATAACATTGTGCAATTTATTAGATGTGTAAATCAAATAAATCTCCATATGTGTGATGGGATTCTATGAGTTTCAGAAGGTCAAATATTCTGTGATATGCTAGTGGACCAACAGATATTTTTCTAAAAAAAGCCAAATCTGCCCTACGAGGTAAAATGAGCTCCTAACAAGAACATATCTACAGTTTTATGTACATAAGGAAGGCAAGTATTCTGTCAATGCTGCCAAAATTCATCCTTCAGTGTCAAATGATGCTGAAATTTATGAGAAATAAGATGTTTTGGGATATATAAGAAACTAATGGGCAGAGGGGAGGCCAGCATGGCAAAGACACTTTTTATGTTGTATAACTTTGTATACATGTTGGTTTTTGAAACTACTGAATGTTTTACATATTTAAGAAATAACATTCCCCTCCAAAACGAATGCCATTTGGTAGTCAATGTCTAAGGGATTCTGGACCATTAAAACATTACTTCTTTACAAGAACATTTAAATAAATCTAGAGGTTGTTTTTCATTAAATTAAGTTTTTGCAGTCATTTTACAGAATGTAACTGCACATATTTTAGTTAGATGTCCTTTACAAAACTTGCCATTATTTTGAAACTGAGATAATTTTAGAAGCATAATAAAAAAGCATACAAATCTGAATTCCTCAATAATCATATAAAGGAATTTAAATTTTGAGTAGCATAAGGCAGTTTCTGAAAATTGTTAATTCAATTCTACTGCATGTTTCTCCTAGTTGTAAATAGCTTCAATTTTGTGCATAAGCATTGTGCATACATTTCAAATATGAAAGTTGGCATCACAAGCAGACTGCATAATACAAAAGAATAGAAAAATGCACTAGGAAATGGACTTTTGGTTTCTCATTTCATTACTATGGTAACCACTAGACATTGCTCCTTATGCAAAAAAAAAAAAAAAAAAAAAAAAAAAAAAAAAAAAAAAAAAAAAAAAAAAAAAAAAAAAAAAAAAAAAAAATTAGAAAAAAAAAAACAACTCCAAAAAACGATTAATTATAGTTTCTAAGTTTAACATGATTTATAGATACCTACCTTGTAAGTCTAATGCTACCACAGCAGTATCATCTTCTAAGCCTTCAATCACCTCACACTTATATCTCCCATAATCTTCCAGGGTGAGGTCTGTGATTACCAGAGAAGCATCGTTATCACTGCCTCCCTTCAGAAACACTCTCCCCTGGTAGCCTCCATAGGTTTTCCTGTGGTATCCCATGGAAACAAAAACATCCACTTCCTTGAGGTAATCCGAAGTTAGCTTGGTCCACTTGATTCGGATTTTGTGGATTCCTGAGCCAAATGCTGTAGGGTCTCGATAAAATTTACATGGCAGTGTGACATTGCCACCTCTGTGTGAGAACACCTTGGCTTGTTCTGCTTCCACGAGTAGACGGGGGCCATTTTCTGCTATAAAAAGAAAAAAAAAAAATAACCATTAATATGCCTTCAGACATGTTTGTAAAGTGACATGTGCTACATAAACAGGATGTCTGACAGAGATTAGCTCTGTGGGACTAGCTTCTCTACGCAGTCTCTTTTAAAACACAGAGGAAGGTACTTCTAATAACTAGAAGGGATCTATAAGATAGTAATGTCTTTTAAACCAAAAGGGAAGAATGTACATTATAATCAGTAAGAAATATTGGGTATAAGACCCCATAGTCATCTGAAGTTTCGATGGTTTCATAATATACTCTATTTATTTTCTGTTTCCATTTTTCTTCTACATTTAAATATCAAAAATGTAGAAACAAGATCAAGAGAAGTGACAGAGTTCCACACCAATTTCATCAATGTAAACCAAAAAATTTCGAGGTAAAGTCAGCCCCAGCCAGGCTTTCTAATACCCTAAGTTTGTGTTATATTTATAGGCAAAGCATAAAGGGACACGATTCACTTTCGTTGTACTGTTCCCGCCAAAGAACTCAGAATATCCTCACACTTCAGGCTTCTATTCAATTACACATCTGTGTTATGCTATTCTGGAGCATTTCAAGCAACATGTATGTATTTCATTTTCACACAAAGGCTAGATATCAGAAAGTATTTTTAGAAATGCTTTTGACAAACTCCAGAAGATTTTGAAATATATTCCTCAAAATCTGAATGAAAAAAGCATATCTGAAGTTATACCTATTTTCTGATTAATAATTATTTGCTTCTTTATTCCCTTAAATATCCTTCTACTCCCTCTCCCTTTGCTTTCTGCTATGTCTTTTTTGTGGTTCTCTTATCACTTCCACCTTTCCTTTGCTTGCCCTTTGATTTTCCTCCTCCCTCCTCCAAGGACTTTGTTGCCTTCCAAAGAGCACCGCAATATTCCAAGTCTGCCAAGTCATCAGGACTGCCGTTTTCTAGACACCAGCTGTTATTTTCAGATCTTGGCTTTCTCGGGGTTTCCCCCTGGTTAGCACGTTGTGCTTTTGACCTTGACGCTATCTTTTGAGGATGTACATGATTTGAAAATGAGAAAGCAATATATGAACTCCTGGACACATATACCTTCTTGTCCATACACAGCTTTTAAAAGCTGCCAAAGTTGCCTTTCATGAAGCTCTGCAGCCTTCCTGCCTCAGGCAGAACGTATTGAATAATCCTTGGCAGCCAGTCATTCAAGACGTACGAATCACCAAGAAGAGTAGCCACTCACGAGACAGATCTCAAAACTTAGTTATTTAATAGTACACATAGGATTCTGATTTTAAAATAGAAAGTATCCAAAAAATAGACACAGCGTTCTGTTTTTATCATATAGCAATCAGAAATAATATTTTAAAATGAGCATATCATTTATAAATGATCCCCAATCCTCAAAAAACTGTAAAGTTTAACAAAGCCATCAATGCCTCCACTTCAAATAGTTAATGAAAGGAGAGGATAACGGCTCCATTTAGTATTTAATTAAAATGAATCACAAACCCAACTCCCTAAGCATTTTCTTTACATTCGATTCTTTATCTTCTTATTCAGGACCACAGAATCTCAACAGATAAAAGAAAAATCTATCCAAATCTACCCTCTATATAATTTTTCCCCTGCAATATCCCCAATGACTGCATCCAAATTCTACCTAAACATCTCTAGTGTCTTCTTTCTGGGAGGGTGAGGTGCTGTTGACTAAGTTCACTCAGTAATGTCTGAAGGCCATAGGGAACATTTCCTACCTGGTATTTTCTGGGGGAAAACCTGGGAGCTGGGTCTTCTCATGCTGGGATATGAGTTTAGATATGACACATAGAGACAAGAGGTCTCCGTTTCATGATTTTTTCAAGTTATTTAGTTTAAAGTTAAAATTAATGCCCCAATGCATGGGGGTAGAAGATAGTACAGTAGTTAGGAACAAGGACCTTAATGTAATACAGACTTTGGTCCAACCTCACCTCCTCAATTTAATAGCTCTGTAGCCTTGGGCAAATTGTTCAACCTGTAAGCCCCAATTTCCTTATGTATGAATTAGGGATAGTAATACCTACCATATAAAATTAACCTGATACACATAAAGCACTTAGAACAATGGCTGACTAATGCTAAGTGTGCTCTAACTGCTAACTGTTCCTTCTGCATAGATCTTACACGTATTTCTGTCCAACATTGAGCAAAATCTTGGCATATATTAATCTTCCATAGTTTCACTTACTTATGAAGTTTTTTTTTTGTTTTGTTTTGTTTTTTTTTTTTTTTTTGAGACAGGGTCTCTGTCACCTGGGCTAGAGTGCAAGAGTGTCATCATAGCTCATTGCAACCTCAAAGGGCGGGGCTCAAGCCATCCTCCTGCCTCAGCCTCCTGGGTACCTGAGACTACAGGTGCATACCACCACAGAGCAGCTAATTTCTCTCCCTTGCTCAGACTGGTCTCAAACTTCTGGCCCCAAGCAATCCTCCCACCTTAACCTCCCAAAGAGCTAGCTTTACAGGCATGCACTTATAAAGTTTTGAACCATATGGAGTGAAAAATAAATACATAAAATGCCACCTGTGTCATACAGGAGACTTGGAAATATGTGCAGTTTAGTGTAATTATAAGCTGTTCCAGGATGAATACAAGGTCTAAATGTTACATAAATTTTATATAAACTAAAAGATTTAAAGCAAAGATCAAAACTCTTTATGAGGGACTGAGACGTCTAATTTTTTTTCCGTGGTTAACTGTAAACTGTCTTGTAGTACTTTAGAAATGTAGACTTCTGATTTTGTTTTTGTTTTACTTCTACTCCAGAATTGTGAGTAGAGGATGACTTAGAAGATGTAATATTGAAAAATGAGCAGATACCCCCAAATCCGCTGACTTCACAAAATAATTTTTCTAACAAGCCTTCCAGAATGTACAAAATTCTACCATTCTTATTTCTTGTGGTAGGCAGAGGGGATGTAGAGGTGATAGTTGCCAGAAGTCCCTGGATGAAATTCAAAGAACCCAAGGAAAGATGCAAAACACATTAATGTTCATTAACCTAAACCCCCAACATGGCCTTGAGAACAATGGTAACTGTTTGTTTGCTTGTTTTTAGAAGCTCTACACTGCAGATTACATAGCACTGGGCATTGCCGGAGAGAGTAGCCTTCTGCGGAACAGATACAATGCCGTGAAATTAGCACTCCAGTAAGTTGGGAGCTCCGGCCTCCATTGCAGGCTCTACCTTAGCTTTAGCTGTTGGACTCTGACAAGCCCACTTCGTGAGAACACTGAGCTTCAGATTCTTACCAGGTTCTATGTCACAGGTTGTCATCATAAGCATCAGCCAGGAAACACACCAAGTTGGACAGGGGAAAGAAAAAGAACAAAGACAGTAGAAAAGGGAAACACGAACTCTGATTACAAACTTTGTACACTCTGGCCTAGAGAGTCTTGAATCTGATCATTGCATTTAAAATCCTGGATCAGTTTGAAATTAATGCTTAAACTAAAACTGTTTGACCAACAGGGCAATTGCATAGCAATTAAAATGAAAAAAATAAAAATAAACCTTGATCCTTAGGATAAGTATGGCTTGTTTTCCTTTTTTAAAAAAATATAAAAGAATAAATAAAACTAGGCAGCATACAAGTGTTCATTTTTCCTTTTCCTTTTAATGTCAAAAGGTGAAAATAAATAATCAAATATACTGTTGAAGACCTTAGTGATTGTGTCCTTAAATAAGCCTGCATGTTGAAAACACATGCCTAAGCAGGGAAATTGAAGATGTCTGGTGGGGGACTGAATTTTTTAAGAGTGTAATTTATAAGTGCAAAAATTTCCCATGTCTATTAGTGAGGGTCAGTGTCAGTGACTTGAAAGACCTGATGCCCTTCAAAGCCCAGAGTTGTCTCCAGGGGAAACAGCAGGGCCTGGTGAGAACACTAATGGGGACTTGAGAAGCCACTGGGGCCTCATTATTATTTTACAAATTCTGCTGTGAAATCCGGGGGGACATCATTTGTTTTTACCAAATAATGAAAGCAATGGCGTGAACAAACAACTGATCTTTGTAGTTGCTATGAAATTTAGATGAAGTCTTTTAAACAGTGGGACAAAAACAATTGCAGAAAAACAATTTACAAATATGATACTGAACCACTGCCTGTTCTTCTCAGTTCTATTGAAAGTGTTGATTTTTTTTTTTTCTTGGCAGTTAACACCCAAAGAAATCCAAGTGACAGGAAAAAGGAGAAGGTGTTATGAACCAAAGTATCTCTTTTTAAACTGAATTGTGGATTGTGTAAGTCAACTAGTCTTGATGTTGGCTACCTTCTTCACAGGCGTATAGAGGAAGCGTGTTCCAGACTTGGATTTCCTATACCAATTGAAAGAAAAAACAACCAGGGAACCTATTTAAGATGACAAAATAAGGTGCTAAGTAAGGATATTGAAAATACATCCCTCCAAGAAAAAACTCTACTACCACCATTCAATTTTCTTTTATTGTGGTAAAACATATATTTAAAAATTTGCCATTTTAACCACATATAAATATACAATTCAGGGTCATTAATTACTTTCACCATGGTGTGCAATCGTTACTACTATCTCTTTCTCAAATGTTTTCATCACTCCAAAACAGAAAGCTAATTTCTCTCTGACTTCCCAAACTGATAGACTCAATTGTCAGCTCCACGATGAGTCATTTGAAAAAAAATGCACAAAGTTTTAAAAATACTTCCTTATTTGATGACATTTGTTAACGCTTTGGTAGATTTGGATGTGTAAGACTAACACTTTGGAAGCTGTTATTTCCCTTAGGCTAGCCAAAGCCATGCAGGAGGATGAGCAACCAGGATGGATTTGTATCCTTAATCACTGTACTTACCATAGTTTATTGAAAACAATCACTCTTTCTTGTTTACATTGTTTCCCCGGCATCAACATAGTGCCTGGCATGCAATAAGCATGTGTTACTGAAATATACTAGTGCTACATAGAGCCTGTGCTTAGCTATAACAGTAGACTGGATTCCTGAACTTGCTTTACACCATCCTATATTATAGATCTAAAATGAAAACACTTTATAAAAATAGTTATACATATTAAAGACACAATATTTAAGTAGAATGTAATTTAGATATCTGTCTCTCATTGTACCTTACAGATTACATTGAGTAGGATACATAGTTAGGAAAAAATGAAGGAGTGCCTTACCTTTAACCGTTTATAATTATTTTGTTTCCTTTAGACTGGAATAAATCTAATTTTTCCCGAAACTGCTCACGTGGAGCCAGAAGAGTCCATCCTTTGGTCACGATTCTGATGTGTCTAGTCAGATTGCATCAGAAACCTTTCCAGGTGCCCCCGCCTCCACAACCCCTGCTGACCCCTCTGTCCCCATTCAGCCTCTACTGTCCGTTCAGAGGGCTTACTACTTTGAATCTGTCACAGACAAAACTTTGGCTTGCTTCCCCAGCTATTCTTGCACTCAAAGGATCTTGAACCTCTAGAAGGGCATTCCCGACGGGGTGCAGTAGCAAAATGATCTCACTCTTGCCCTGTGCCCTTGCTTACTTGATGTGAGTTTGAAATCATCTTGAATTTTTCTCTGCCCCGTCTTTGCTTTCATCTGTAGTTCAAAATTTGACCTGAAGACACATAAGTGCATGTGTGCTTCTTACCATTTGTGAGAATTCAAAAGTTTGTGTAGCTTTCCATAAGCTATACCTGAAAGGATTCGCAAGAAACTAATAAGCCTGGTAGTCTGCCAAGAGCTGAGTTCAGGGAATACCTGGGACAGTTTCACTGTGTACATTTCCATATTTTAAAAATTTTGAATCACGCAAATGTATCACCTATGCACATACTAAATAAAAATGGTGTAAAAATAAATTTAAAAGTAAATAGGATTTAATCAACAAATAAACAAAAAACTCCACTTTGTCTAGAGTCTCTCTGGAAATATACACAAGAAGCTGGTAGCCATGATTGTAACATACTGTAAATCAAAGATACTATTTTCTCAGTAGACCTATTGCTCTTAACAAAAATGTTATCTTTAAACTTGTATTTAAAACATGAAAGTTACATCTCATTTTCCCTATTCCTTAAAGATACTGTTGCTAAAGATACTGATTTTGAGTTGCAAAGGAAAAACCCCATTCTGGAAACAGGATAAGTGAAGATCACTCTAATTTAAAGTGATCAGTGCTGTTTTTCAACGTCTGTGACCTTGCCTGCTGGTCTCCCAGGCTACCAGATCATACTCCTCCCATCCAGCCCACCTCCCACCACTGCCAGGAGCTACCTTCTCTCAACCTTGTTTAGTCTTTGTGCCCTGCTCTTTCCTATCAATCCACAGCTAAACCAAATTGTCTAGAATTGTGTTTTTACAGTTTATTGAAATGGCATGTGTCCTTCCTGTTGAGGTCCGCATGATCTGATGTGATGTGCTATGAAGCATCCTCTTAGGTATTCACCAAATCCATCTTTTTCCCTTTCTTTAGAGCCAAATTGATTCTGTGGTGGGAAACTGCCCAGGACCAAAAAATAGCATTGTTTTGGGTAATGCTGATCACGAATGGGTACCATGTTATTGTCATATCCAAGTTTCACGGTGAAAAATGAGGATCAATTCTATCACTATTTTGGAGTCTGGAGATTTATCTATGGAAATATTTTTAGAAATTTTTTTCAGGGACAGTGGAATTCCTCCTCCTCCCACCCAGTGATATCTAGACTAACCTTTGCCATACAGGTCTGATAAAGCTGAGCCTCTCTGCTTACAACAGGCGCCAGGTGGCCCCAAGGAGCTCTAGGCAGCCACTGAACAGTTTAAAAGTCACTGTTCTGAGATGTACACCTGGAACCGCTACTATCCTGATCAATATTCTGTTTCTTCTTAGTTCCCTTCTCTTTATCTTTCCCTCCTAGGAAGAAGTACAGTGTGAGGAGGCAGTTTCGCTCTGTTCTGCTGACAAAGATCTTTTGTGGGCCTTTGCCTTTCCACATTAATTACTTCATTTCATTTCTAAACAGTTATAGGGCAGTGGTTAAGCACGTGGACTATGCCTCTTGTGTTGTGTCACTGAACCTTCCTGTGCCTCAGTTTCCTCATCAGTAAAATGGAGTTTAGCCACCCTCATGCCAGGGTTCTTGTGAGGGTTAAATGAGATAATACTCATTGAGAACTTAGCCTAATGCCTGACCTACAGAAAGCACCCAGCTAATGTGGACTCTTACTAAGATTTACTGAAGGTCCAAGGCATACCAGGTATGCCAACACCTTCTCTCTTCCACCCTGTCTTCTTTACTGTACTCTTTCCGAAGACAGTTCCTAGAAAGCATTGGTTCTTGAGAAATTCACATCTCATCAACTCTTGATGATTCTTCTAATCCAGTGATTCTAACAAGACAGGACTGCATTTCAGGACCAGCACCTTAGAAACCTAAAAAAACTACCTCTATCTGTATATCTAAGTCTATATCTATGTCTATGTTTATACCTATATCTATATCTATATTTATCTATGTCATCATCCAATTTCTGTCTGCTCCCTCCTCATTTCCTTGGGGGTTTCAGACAGTCTTCACTTAGCATAGGTGTGGATTGTGTGTATTTGCAGCTACCTCCTCTACTTTGCTCCTCTTACTCCTGTTAAGAATCACCATGGTGGCTCATGACAAAAGTTTCTCTGAAGCCCAAGACCAAACTTCTTTTTCATAGTGCTTTGATTTCTTCTAGAACATAGTTATATAAATTTAATGGAATAAAATGGGGGCCATTTTTACCTATTGCCACACTCCTCTTGAGTATCCTAAAGAGGCTTCCATGGAGCAGTGTGGTTCATGCATGGGTTTGGAGCACAAGAACCAGCCTGCCTGAGTTTAATATCAGCCTTACCGCTGAACAATGTGATGTGCGGCAAGCTACTGAAGCTCTCTCAACTTCCGTGAGGTTAACCATCTTTATACAGTGTTGCGGTGAGAAGTCAATGAAATGACCCAGGTAATGCCTTTTCTATTATGAAAAATACACATGGTAAATGATTTTAAATGTTAATGTTAATTTATTACTATTATTGCTATTGTTATTTCTGATGTCACTTATTCTAGAAGTAGAACGAATCTTAGTATCTTTGTCATCTTAGAGTTGTCTGCTTTGGTTAATAATTTTCAGAAGTTAAATTTATCTGCGTTATCAAAGATTCATGAATAAAGAGCTAGAATTAATTCTTATTATTTTAGACTTAGAAAAAATCAAAAGTTATCTTAGTTATAGAGAGATTAAGGAACATACGAAAATAAAATTGGAACATTTTACTAATATGTTGAATGACATTCTTAATATAAACACACTTCCCAGGATTTTAACTGTAATAGAGGCTTGTTTTAAAGGATACAGAGAAACCAAAGCATTAGCGTGAGTCATTCTTCTTCATTCAGCTGTAATTATCCACGCTCCTTAATTACTGGAAATGTGCCTTGATGTGGTACAGCAGCAGAGCTCAA
>RJWJ010035484.1:0-16614 GCA_004363605.1 Indri indri
TTGAAATGGAATGATTTATATATTTATGGAAAAAAATGGGCGAGGCAAAACAAAGAATGTCTGTAAAATAGTAAATTTGGGGTTTGATAAAGAGATAAAATATATATGCATATGCTAATTAGTTCAAAAAAGACCTTAGGAAGATTAAACCAAAACTTAATGGTAAAACTAAACCACAAGTTAAAGAAAGTAAAAATGGCGGGGGGGGGGGGAGGGGGACAAAAGGATGGGAATTGCATATTAATAGAATAAATGAGAATGGAGTGACACTTCCCTGAATTTTCCTCTCTGCACAATTCTGATGTTTAGAAATATGACTATTTTGCACATTCAAATAATACATAAAAATGAAGATCAAGCAGAATGTGAGGGGACCCAAAATTGAACACAAACATTAACAAATGAGTCTACCTCTACTGAAAATGAAAATCATAACTATACTCAACCTAAGCACCTTTAAAAAACAGTATGCTGAGTCTATGTAGCAAGTCTAAAGACAAAAAGAATTAGATTCAAATGTTATATTCAGCTTAGTAAATTTGTTTTCCACAGAGATCTGGGTTAGAAATTATCAACTTACTATAGCATTTGTGAAATTACTTTATGTGAAATAAGCAAGCAAAATAAAAGTGTATGGTTTGAGAAAGATTCTGAAATCTATATCGCCACGTAGACAATAATTGCACTAGCGGAATCTGATGAAACTATTCTGGAAATCTGGCATTTATTGGCAGCTTGCAATTCCCAGGAGAAGGCTTAGATGGTAAATTGCAGTTAAGTTCAGTCAATTTTAGTTCTTAACTCAGCAGCTGCTACCAATTCCCAACCCTTAGCCCTATTTTAAGCAGCATGCACATATTCCTGGATCACCTTGCATCACCCTGGCTCCTTGGAGCCGGGGCAGGAAATAAAGACCCTTGCTCCAAATAAAACTGTGACTCTGCATTCTGATTACTGAGTGATACTTTTCCTCATCTAGGTGTAGAGACAGAGGTGGACAACCACTGCTGCATCCTCACCTTTTGTTGCAAACTCCTCCTCTAAAGTCCCCTGATGCAACCTTGAGGGAACTTACGGGGCCAACACTCTTTCCCTCCCTCCTTCATTTTTCTCTTTTTCTTCTTTTGGGAGCCAGAACATTCAAAAGCAACTGCATATACAGGGGAAATAAGAAAATCACTGCACATGCCCAGGGAAAGGCACAAGCTCAGAAAAGACCTGAAAAGACCTTAACTTCACACCTCATACTGATCTGCAGCATGGGGACAGATAACGACAATCAAAAAAACAAAAGTAAAAAAGAAAAACAAAACAGCAAACCTTAAGAAAGGAGGAGAATCTGATTTGCAGAGTTATATTATTAGATTTAAAGATTAAGATTTCAACAAAAAATCATAAGGCATACTAAGAAATAGAAAAGTATGAATCATTAAAGGAGAAAGGTAAACAAACAGAAACTGTCTCTGAAAAAGACCTGATGGTGGATCTACTAGATAAAGACTTTAAAACAACTGTCCTAAAGATACTCAAAGAACTAAAGAAATATGTGGAGAAAGTCAAGAAAATAGTACATAAACAAAAAGGAAATATAAATAGAGAGATATAAAATATTAAAAGACATCAAAACAGAAATTCTGTATCTGAAAAGTACAGTAAGAAGTGAAAAATTCACCAAAGAAATTCAAATGTATATTTGAGCAGGCAAAACGATCAGTCAATTTGAAGATGGGATGATGTAAATTATTAAGTCCAAGGAACTTAAAGCCTAAAGGAAAGAGAACACAGCTTAAAGAACATGTGGTACACCATCAAGTGATCAACATATACATTGAGGAAGTCCTAGAAGATGAAAAGAAAAAGAAAGGGGCAGAAAGAATATTTGAAAAAATAATGGCCCCAAATTTCCTAAGTGTGATAAAAGGCATGAATATAAACAGCTAAGAAGCTCAATTAACTTCAAGTAAGATGAACTGTGAGACCCACACTGAGACACAAACAGACCCATAGCAAATGAAAAAGAAAAAGAATTTTGAAAGTAACAAGAGAGGAAAGATTTGTCACATAAAAGAGATCCCTAGTAAGATTATCAGCAGATTTTCCATCAGAACTTTGGAGGCCAGAATGCAGCAGACTGATATATTCAAAATGCTAAAAGAAAAAAGAAAAACTATCTACTAAGAATCCTATCTCCACAAAAACTGTCCTTTAAAAATTAGGGAGATATTAATATATTCACAAATAAACAAAGTTGAGGGAGCTTGTTACCACTAGACCTGCTCTGCAAAAAATGCTAAAAGGATTCCTGTAGGTTGAAATAAAAGGACACTAGACGATAACCCGAAGCTACATGAAGAAAGAAATCTCTCAGTAATGATAAATACGTGAGCAATTATGAAAGTTAATATTAGTGTAACGATGGGATGCAATTTGGCTTCTAGCTTTCTACATGATTAAAGAGAATAATATGTCTTTTCTTTTTAAAGAAAAACAACAATTATTAGTCCAAAAAGCTATCATTATTATAACTTTGGGTTGTACCTCCACATTTTGTCCTCTACATAATTTAAATAAATAACATATTACAAAATTAATTAATGTTTTGGGGTATGAAATTTATAAAGTTGTAATTTTGTGACAACTGAAAGCTGTTAAAAGAGGAGAGTTTTGTTTTACACATTACTGAAGTTAAGCTAATATGAAGTTAGAGTGTTTTAATTTTGACGCCATTTATATGCTAAGTATATTCCCCATGGCGAACACAACACAACAAAAGAATATACACAAAAGAAAATGAGAAAAATTTAAGTGATTACTATGAAAAAATCAAATAATTTTTACTTCTATTTATGTATTGAATTACATTTATAGATATGCATATGTTGAACCATCCCTGCATCTCTGGGATGAAGCCCACTTGGTCATGATGGATTATTTTTTTGATAAGCACCTGAATTTGGTTTGCTAGGATTTTGCTGAGAATTTTTGAATCTATATTCATAAGTGATATTGTCTGCAGTTTTCTTTTTTTGTTGTAGCCTTTCCTGGTTTTAGTATCAGAGTGATGTTGGCTTCATAAATTGTGTTGGGGAGGATTCCTTTCTTCTCGATGTTGTGGAATAATTTCTGCAGAATAGGCACCAGTTCTTTGTAGGTCTGGTAAAATTTGAGTGTGAAACCACCTGGTCTGAGACTTTTCTTTTTGGAAGGATTTTTATTGCTGCTTCAATTTTGACACTTGATATTGTTCTGTTCAAGAATTCTATTTCTTCTTGATTGAGCCTAGGGAGGCTGTGTGTTTCTAAGAATTTGTCCATTTCCTCCACATTTTCCAGTTTATGTGCATAGAGGTTTTTATAGTATTCGTAGATGATATTTTGTATTTCCATGATATCAGTTGTAATTTCTCCTTTTTCATTCCCGACGTAGCTTATTAGAGTCCTTTCTTTTCTGCTTCTCATTAATCCGGCAAGAGACATGTCAATTTTGTTTGTTTTTTCAAAGAACCAACTTTTTGTTTTATTAATCTTCTGTATAGTTTTTTTCTATTTACTTCTGCTCTGATCTTTGTTATTTCTTTTCTTCTTCTGAGTTTGGGGTTGGTTTGCTTATCCTTTTCCAGTTCTTTGAGACGATTCATTAGATTGTTTATTTGTGATCTTTCTGTCTTTTGGATGTAGGCACTTTATGGATATAAATTTTCCTCTCAGGGACTGCTTTAGCTGTGTCCCACAGATTTAGATAACTTGCATCTCCTTTATCATTTAGTTCAAAGAATCTTTTGATTTCCATCTTGATTTCCTCCTTAACTCAATAATCGTTCAACAGAAGGTTGTTTAGGTTCCATGGCTTTGTGTAGAGATGAGAATTTCTGTTAGAGTTGATTTCTAATTTTATTCCACTGTGGTCTGAGAAGATTCATGGTATGATTTCTATTTCTTTAAATTTTTTGAGACATACTTTGTGACCCAGGATATGGTCGATCTTAGAGAATGTCCCATGAGCTGATGAGAAAAACGCATATTGAGTGGTTTTGGGGTAGAATGTTCTGTAAATGTCAGTCAGGCCCATTAGTTCTAGAGTTCTGTTTAAGTCCATTTTTTCTTTGTTTATTTTCTGTTTGGAAGATCTGTCCTGTTCTGCCAGAGGTGTGTTGAAGTCCCCGGATATTACGTTGTTGTTTATCATTTTGTTTAGATAAGTAGGATTTGCTTTATGAATCTGGGTGCACTTTAGTTAGGTGCATAAATATTTAGAATTGTTATTTTTCTTGTTGAATTGTACCCTTCACCATTACATAGTGACCATCTTTGTCTTTCATTACTTTTGTTGATTTGAAGACTAAGTTACCCAAAATCAGAACTGCTACACCAGCTTTCTTTTGGCTTCTATTTGCATGGAATATTGTTTTGTATCCCTTCACCTTGAATCTGAATGCATCCTTGTGGGTTAGATGTGTTTCCTGATGAGAACAGATACTCGAATAATACAAAAGAAGACAATAATGAATGAAAAGTGAAACAAAAATGCTATAAGCCATACAGAAAACAAATAGCAAAATGACTGAAATAAAACTCTCCATGTCAGTAACTACTTTAAATGAAAATGGATTAAACTCTCCAATCAAAGACAGAGATTGGTAGAACAGAATTTTAAAAAATGATCCAAATTTATGTTGTTTATAAGTGAACTCACTTTAGATCCAATGACATGAATAGGTTGAACATGAAAGGATACAACAAAATATTTTGGCCAGGTGCAGTGGCTCATGCCTGTAGTCTCAGCCCTTTGGGAGGCTGAGGTGGAGGTCTGCTTGACACCAGGAATTTGAGACCAGCTGGGCAACATAGCAAAACACCAGACCCCATCTTTATAAGAAATAAAAAAATTTAGCCAAGTGTTGTGGTGCACACCTGTAGTCCCAGTTACTCGATATGCTGAGGCAGGAAGACTGCTTGAGCCCAGGAGTTTGAGGCTTTAGTGAGCTATAATCATGCCACTGCTCTCCAGCTTGGGCAACAGAGTGAGATCCTGTCTTTTAAAAATAAAGACATATAAACACACACACACACACACACACACACACACACACACATCTTCCATGTAAATAGTAGCCAAAAGAGAGTAGGAGTAGGCAGCAGTTAAACTATTAAAAGTAGAATTACCAATATGACCCTGCAATTCTGTGTGTATATGCTCAAATGAATTGAAAATAAGGTCTTGAAGAGAGATTTGTACATGTATGTTCATAGCAGTGCTATTTCCAATAGCTAAAATATAAAAGTAACCCAAGCAACAGATGAATCAATAAGCAAAATGTAGTAAATAAATACAATGGCATATTATCCAGCCTTTAAAAAGAAGGAAATACTGGTATATTGTATAACATGGATAAAACTTGAGGACATTATGCTAAGCGAAATAAACCTATCACAAAAAGACAAATGCCATGTGATTCTACTTACATGAGTAACTTAGAATAGTAGAAACTTATAGAGACAGGAAGTGGAATGGTAGTTACCATGGGCCAGGGGAAGAGGGAATGTTATAATATTGTTTAATGGGCATAGAATTACAGTTTTGCAAAATTAAGAAAGTTCTAGATATGGATGGTCGAGATGGTTTTGCAACAATAGGATTGTGCTTAATCTCCCTGAAATATGTACAGTTGTCCATTGGTATTCATGGGGACTTGGTTCCAGGATCCCTGCAGATAACAAAATTCATGAATGTTAAAGTCCCTTATAAAGAATGACCTATTTGCATATAATCTACACACATCCTCCTGTATAATTCAAATCATGTCTAGATTACTTATGTTACCTAATACAATATAAAAGCTATGTAAATTGTTGCTATATTGTATTGTTGTTTTTTTGATTTGCATTTAAAATTTTTTTGTTTTCAAATATTTTTGATCAGGAACCTATGAATACGAAAGGCCAAGTAAAAATCATTGATATAGCCAAGTTTTATGTTATTTTAACACAATAAAAAATACAGGGGCAAAAAAGAAAACCTAGTACACAAATGTTCATAGCAGCATTATTCATAACTGCCCAAAAATTGAAACAGCTAAATGTCAATCAAGGAATGGATAAATGAAATGTGCCATAGGTATACAATGGACTATTATCAACAATAAAAAGAAATGAAGTACTGACACATGCTACAACATGAATGACTGTTGAAAATATTATTCTGATTGAAAGAATCCAAGCACCAAAGGCCACATACTGTATGTTTCCATTTATATAAAACATCCAAAACAGGCAAATCCATTTTATAGACAGATAAATCTATTTTAATAGATGAAGAATAATTATTAATAGTTATTATTTGGGGCTTGGGTTTGGAGGAGATGGAAATGGGGAGTAACTCTAGTAAGTGGGAATTTCTTTGGCATTAAAAAAAAGTTCTAAAATTAAATTGTTTTGATGGTTGTACACGTCTGTGAATGTAGAAAAAATTGGTGAACAGTTTAAATTGGCTAATTTATGGTATATAAATTATATCTCAATAATGTTAAAAAAAAAAAAAAACACCTCAGTGCTCCCCTCCCTGAAAAATGGAAAATGTTATAAAAACTCAGAGGAATAATTTAAAAATACTGAATATGTAAAAGTAAAATAATAAAATACATGGTTAATGTAATCCAGGTTCTCACTGTTGGAGAAAAGAGTTAACAGATGAACAACAGAGAAAACCCAACTTCACTTCTGTGATATTTTTGCCAAAAGTTACATTATCTTATTTTAATCATAAAGAAAATTAGAACCCCAAATCGAGGGACATTTTGTAAAACAACTAGCTAATACTTGTCAAAATTGTAAAGCTCAAAAAAAGAAAGACTGAAGAACTGCCCTACATTAGAAGAAACTAAGGAGACATGAGAACTAAATGTAGCATTGGATTCTGGACTCGATCCTAGAACAGAAAAGGGATATTAGTGAGATAATTTGTGAAATTTAACTAAGGTCTGGAGATTAGTAAATACAATTTTGTCAATTTTAATGTCTTGGTTTTGATAATGTAATCATGCAGTATAGTTACATAGAATGTTAAAATTTGGGGAATCTGGCTAAAAGTATATGGAGCATATTTGACCAATACTTGCGATTTTCTTTCTCAAAGTGAAATTATATTAAAATGAAAGGTTAAAAATCTAAAATAATTTTAAAAATTATTGTTAATGAAGTATAAATTAGCCTGCAATAGCAGAAAAATAAACAATCCAGTATAAAGAGAAGGTAAGTAACCACTTACGGTATTCATGATTTAGGGTATTGGAAGATGTATAAAACTTACCTGTGCTCCTACAAGCCCTCTTTTCTATTACACAATATAAAATCACTTCTGAGACTAAGGTATCTGGAGAAAATTTTAAAAAGAAAAAAAAAAAATTCCTTAAGAAAGGTGTTCTTATACCAAAAAGCTAGTCCTTCAGGATGATCCCTTAAGATTAAAATCATGTATCTAGGTCTAGTTATGATATTGCACCTATGAAAGTATACAGAGAGAGTACAGATGCTTTTAAAGGTAAACGATAAAACTGTCAATGTCAAGAAAATAGAAGTCAAATTATGGAGCCATTTAAAGGCATAGAAATATTTAATTTCTGTTATTAAAAAGTACAAACATTTGCTTTGTTGAATATATTAACCTAGATACTACTATTTAACCCATGTCCTAGAAAACTGTACCTCTGTATATTTCTATAAATATATATTTTCAGGTCTTAAAAAGATACATTGTTTCTCAGACATCTCAGTATGTGTGTCAGTGTATATCTGTATGCATACATATTTTTCCAAAAATTATCTTCCATCAGAGATCTGCCTAGATTTTAGTTTTCTATATTTACATTTAATTGACTTATGTGACCTTAGTCAAGTCCTTTGACCCCTGCAGTTTCTTCATGAACTGAACTGTACAATACCTATGCTACTATACCAATTTAAAACTAAAAATACTGTCATTCTAATTTAAATCTTCTCATCTATATCACAAACCTATTATGGTCAGGAGCATCAATTGAGATGAGGAACTTAAAAGCATTTTGCACAGAAGGAATTATTTCATCTGCTTATACTCAGTCTGCACAATTTAGTAAGCTTACTCTTAAATAAAAATAAGTAGCCATTATAATAAAATGGAGTCATAGAATAAGAACCCTGATTTCATAATATACATATGATGGAAATTAATGATCAAATAACTGCAGTTCAAACAATGCTTTCTGCTACGTAACAGAAAAAATTTCTGTATTTTCAACTAGTGAAAATATTCAATTCGACATCAAGAAATTTTGAGTTCTATTTGCTGGCATAACCTTAGCTTTCCACTTACATCTGTAGCAGTGCAGCATTCCCACTACAGGCATTTCAGGGATCCATGATGGCCTCCACACTATTTCTTTTCTATTAGTCAGAAAGAGGCTGAGCTATTCTAACACAATTTAATCATGTTTCTTCCACAGCTCTACGGATGATTTTCATGTCAACAGGTCTAGAGCCTGCTCACCAGATAGAGGTGGAAATAAAGTATTGGCTCTTGAATGGCAAGACACAAGCTGTGCAAAGACCATGATAAGAGAGAATGAGCTTTCGTTCTCTGTTTAACCAGTTCTGGTCCTCTTCTCTCTCCTCCCTTCTATCTGCTTAGCACATCACTGCCACTCAGTACACCCACGGGTTTCAAAGAGAATTATTTTGTTGTTCACAAGAAAACTGGAGGCTAGTATCCTTCTGTAGAAACACTGTACTCAGAAAACAGTACTACTCTTTACTGATACTACGTTATCATTTTTATAAATAATTTTCTCTGAAGAAAATATAAGCAATATAAGCATTTCTACATAGTGCCAACTGAACTCCAAGTACTCCTGTATGAAGAATGCACAGCTATGCATTCATTAAAGATACCATGAGTATCAACTATAGGCGAGGCATGGTCAAAAAAGAGGAAATCTTACTCAACATAAATGGACTCACCTTTAATAAATAAAGGCAGAAAATAACTAAGTACGTAAATACTTAAGGGGAGAAAAACACTCTTAAGGTAATAAATGTGTTGCTGCAATAGAGAATAACACATCTTAGACAGACTGGCCAGCAAGAGCTGGCCTGAGAAGGTAATATTTAAGAGAAAATAGAAAGATCAATGCATGTGATATTTGGGAGCTGTTTTCCAGGCCAATGTATTAATGACAGCATTTGAAAATGCTGAGGAATGTTCCAGAAATTGATAAAAGGTTGGACTTCATGGAAAGAGTGGTTTTATATGTGGTTGGGGTGATAGGTAATATCAAATAATAATAAACTGTGGCATAAAGCTTTCTTTTATTTTTTTCCTCTAAGTGCAATGTGAGGAAAGTGGAGGGTTTTAAGCAGTGGACCATCATGATCTAATTTATAATTAAAGTTCTGGCTGTTGTGTGTAGCATGGATTAAATGAGCAACAGTTTGAAAGGTAGATCATGTGGGATGGATTAGGTTGGTGATAGCAGAAATGTAGAAAAGTGTAGTTATTTAAGATAATGTTGGCATTATAAGTAACAGACTTGCTGATGATTTGGATGATGGGAATTCAGAAGGAAATTTCCAGGATAATTCAAGAATCATGGTTTAAGCACGGGGTCTGTACAGATGCCATTTCCTAAAATAGCTTTAAAGGTCATTATATAAAACATTTGTTCTTTGAGTTTTATTAACGACTTATTTTTTTCTCTGTGAAATCTTACGGACATGGCCAACCAGCACTTGAAAAGATGCTGCACATTATTAGTAATTAGGGAAATGCAGATCAAAACCATAATAAACCACAACTAGGTACCATTTCACACTATCAAAGCTGGCTATAATTTCTAAAAATGTATTGGCAAGGATATGGACAAATTAGAACCCTTACACATTGTCAGTGGGAAAGTAAAATGGTTCAGGCACTGTGGAAAACAGTTTAGTGGTTCATCAAAAGGTTAAACATAGGATTACCATATAGCCTAGTAATTCCATTCCTAGATATATACCCAAAATAATAAAATACAGGTACTAAAACAAATACATGTACACACATGTTGATAGCAGCACTAGTCACAATAGACAACAGGTGAAAAAGCCAAAATATCCTTTCATGAATGAACAAGTAAACAAATTGTAGTAAAGACATGTAATGGAATGTCATTCTGGCACAAAAAAGCGAATACTGATACATGCTACAGGGTGGATGAACCTCAACAACATGCTAGGTGAAAGCAGACACCACCACATATTCCACTTAATATCTAGAATATCCAGAATAGGATCAGAATAGGTCAATAAATCGGAAGACAGAATACAGATTGATGGTTGTTGGGGGCAGGCAGTGAGTAGTGAGGAGCAACTGCTTAATGTATCCAGCATTCCCTTCTTTGAAAATGAAAATGTTTAATGTTTTACAACTAGATAGGGGTTGTGGTTGCAAGTGGTGGTTGTGAATGTACTAAATGCCATTGGAATGTTCAATTTAAAAATGGTAAATGTTATGTTATATGAATTTTACCTCAATTTAAAATAAAAACTCATGGAAATGTAATTTTTGTACTTTTAGATAAAGCTATTAATAATTTCCAAAGCAAAGAGGCCATCACTACATCACCCATTCAACCATTTGATTACTGAACAAATATTTATTAAGATTCTACCAGATGCTGGCTCCCACTATCTCTGGATATACAGTGATATATAATCTGTCTTTAAGGAATGGATTGCAGAGCAGATGAAGAGAAACATGCTAGTATATACATAAAAATACCTGTTTTGCAAACCATCATTGTGGATCCTGATGCCTATCCCCACTGACTTAAGGGGATCAAATGAGAAAACCTATAAACACATTTAGCAGAGAATCCATCAGCTACTGTTATAAGCAAAATAAAGTCTCTTTCCCATTGGCCTTCCCCTCTCATTAATTCACCACTTATATCAAACAATAAGACAAATCTAGCTTTAAATTTGCAAATGTAAAGTGTATTACCATTGGTGGTCATTTCTCTGCTATCTGATTTTTTCCACCATTTTTTCTTTGGTTCAATATATTTTCACACTTCTAAGATATATTGAAGATAATCTTAGAGGTACTTCATTCAGCTGTAGTCTACAAATTGAAGAAATTACAGTACATGTAAATAGCTTTCCTTTATAAAGCTAGTTAATCCATACTCTAGCCAAGCCCTCTGGCCACCTGGTCAAGGCCTAGTGCTGTTTTTGGTATCCTACATTTTTCTGCATCTGTGCAAGTTTATAGTTACAAGAGTGAAACAACATAAAGTCTAATTACCAAAAGGCCAAACTCATAAATTATAAGTCTGGAATTATAATTATCATACATGCTACTAATCATCTAATTCTTTGTATAAAGCTTTTTTAAGCCTCTTGAAGTTTCCACAAGGATTTTTTCCTGAAGAAAAGATATTATAACTGTATATTCAATGTGCAAAATTTATGGTTTGAAATCTCGAATTGTGTCTTCTAAAATTTACATTTTTCTTATTATAAAACAAGTAAAAATTAGAAGTACAGGAAGTTATAAAGAAAGGCAAAATTAAATAGTATAGAACTATGGAGTGACTGCTAATAGCATTTTGGTATATTTCCTTCCTATTTTTTTCATATTGAAGTTTATCTCTCAAGTTGCAGCTCCAGGGTGAAATGAATATAGCTTGATCCAGTCTGTATTCCATGTCTCATTTGGAACTTTTAACAAAAACAGAAAGAGATTGTAACTAATCTTTAGCACATCCAGCCTCTAGGCACCCAGACTTTAATTCCATCCTTGCAATGGCAATTTTACTAAAAATAGATGACTAGGCCCTTCCTTGACTTCTCCCCCCCACCCCATCTAGATGCACCAGCCCTATTGCTGGCATCCCAGGGCTGTTAATTAAAATGAACAAATATAGTTGAACACACATATCTAAATGATCTCCATAGTCTTTTGCTCCAGGGGTGGTAGATTCAGATATTGGAAGTACTTTCTACCAAAGAAGATAGGAATAGAATGAGAAAGGTATTCCAGGATTCAACAGGCAATTAGAGTACCAACTGGGAATGCTGGGGCTATACTGAGTTGTGGGAATAGGAAGATTATAGTTCCCCCCAACCTCAGCTTAGCTGGGGAGAAAAAATACAAACCAATGATAGCTACGATGATAGTCTAGAGGTGGTGGAGGGATCCAGATGGAAGTATTGAAGATTAAATAGATGTTGGAAGGTAAAGGGATGGGAGGAGAGAATGATGTGAGTGTTCCAAATAGAAACAGGATATGGAAAGTCAAGGAAGGGCCTAGACAGAGAGAGCACAGTACCATTCCAGAAAGTCTAAGGAGTTCATGATGAATGCAGCATAGCATACAAGTTAAAGGAAATAGAATATTTAGAGATTAGTCTGAGGAGATAAAAGCAAGACTATTTAAGACCTTGAGAGTGGGTTAAGTAAATTGGACGTGAACCCAAGGAGTTTTTTATAAAGCATGAGTCTTGGGGTTTAGGCAGGAGCCTGAGAGAGGAAGGGAGAGAGTGGGTGAGTAGCAAGCCAGCCTAACAAAGACCATCCCTGGCCTTTCTCCCCCTTTCCTGTCTTAGGGCCAACTCTTAGTTCTTTTATATTTAATATGTATTTTCTGACCATCAATTTTATAGTGAGGAAGGTACTTGGGAGGAACAAGAATGAAAAAACAGACATCGTCCATGCCCTCCCTGGGGCTTAGAGTTTGTTGGTCTAGAGAAACAAGTTTATAAATAATTATAAAACACTGTGACTAGAAGGAGGGTCAGAGGAGGCTACGCGAGAAGAAAAGAAAATCCTCCATGGTTTGGGTGGGATTGGGGGAGGTCACGGGAGTCTTTGAGTAGGACTTGAATGCTTTGGTTGGTTTGTGTTTCGGAAAAATGTATAGGCAAACATCTTTTTTCCCCCCAATGGGAAATTGGGACTATAAATATATTCTTTTAAAAAGATAAACAGTTGTTAGCTAGTGTGAGACATTGGCAGAGAGGAAGAAAAATCAGAGCTAGGTGGTGGGAAGAATAAGAACAAACAGGAGAGTCAAAGGAGGCCAGAGGAGAGAAGAGACAGGAGGCAAGAATATTACAGACAGACGGACAAGTGCAAAATAGGTAAGGGGTGAAGGAAGAAGGAGGGCTAGAGAGATGTTTAGTGAGATTGAAGGTTAGGTAAGCAACTTTCTTAGAGCAGCTTCAAGCTTCCAGGAGGCCTCCTTGAGATCCAGCCCCAATCACAGTGCAGCCTGGGCCAGAGGAGGACCGCAAGAACCCCGCAATGGCCACGGAGTGTGGTCAGGCTGGACCACCCTATCCCACACCGCCATGACTGACCCGTGTGGCTCCTCTTCTGTCTCTTCTCTCCTCTGGCCTCCTTTGATTCTCCCGTTTGTTCTTATTCTTCCCACCACCTAGCTCTGATTTTTCTTCCTCTCTGGTTCTCTCCTGCCAATAACTCACACTAGCTAGGAACTGTATATCTTTTTAAAAGAATATATTTATATTCCCAAGTTCCTTTTGGGGGAAAAAAAAAGATGATTGCCTATACATTTTTCCAAAACACAAACCAACTAACCAAAAAGCAACATTTTTCTTGAATGTGGCTCTGCTCTGATTTTCAGTGAAGCCTGAAAGGGAAGAGCAGAAGAGAAAAAAAAGTCTCCTTGCCCCCTAGTTGGCTGTGTCCGTGATTTGTCCTCTGACTTTAATAACGAGTAGCCAATGTGTATTTACGCACAATCACTGATGAGTTACAAATGGCCTCTTTACCAGTATTAAAAAGTGATGCTTATTTGAATATATTTCATAATCCCAACTTCACTTAAAATATATGTCCTCCCAACATACGGGTCAGTATTAGTATTTTAATGCATGAAGTTGAATGTGCTGTCATAACATTTTCATGGCTGAATCCTACATGAAGCTGCCTATTTTCAAAAGATGTGCTAACACACATGGGAAGGGGGAAGTATGGTTATCTGGTCAAAAGAGCCTCGGACAGATTGGCAGATAAATTCTCTCTATCATTTACTAGTTTTGCCACTTTGGGCAGTTTCTTTGACTGCTACAAGATCATTTTTTTCTGAATTTATGAAATTAGGATAATTCCTTCCTTAATCCGTACCTTGAGTATTTCCTTGAGACCCGCTGACCAGCCTGCCTGCTGCCTGCCTTCTTTCCTTCTTTCCAAAACTATCTTTTGAGTGCCAGACATGAACTGACTAGCCAGCAAGCTTGCTGTGAAGTTTAAATGAGATATATGAGGCACCAGGTCCAGCGCTTGGCACATATTAAGCATCCAATAAAAGGCAATTATTTTATTATTATTGCTCATGCTGGTTTATAAAACAATTTTCCAAGCAAATTTTTCTATAGCTTCTGAAATATAGGGAATGCTTAGCTTACTTGATACGGTATATGTATGTCATGTCAGCTTGATACTTTTTTCATTTCTTGATGATTAGCTATAGATTCTTAGAAACTAAAAATACATATTGTTATAAACCAGTTATTTTTCACCTGTAGAAAGCACTACATTAGGAATTTTTAAAAAATAAATTCTTGGTGGAGAAACGATGGATGTAAAAATTCTTGTTAAACTACAGAAGGGTAGAACTGATAAATTTTTAAATCATTGCTTTTTAATGTAACAGCTCACTCTTTAAAATTTTAATGTGTATTGCAAAGACAATATAAAAAATGGCATACATCAGTCTAAAATGATAAAAATGTCATTATGACCTTCATGGATTTTTGTCTAGCCTAAGTAATCCCAGTAAACCCTACAGATTGAAGAATGCATCTTCAATCATTCACTGCTTTTGCTCTTGATTGTGGGTTTTTTTTTTATTTTTACGTTTCTTACAAATACATCTTTCTGTCTTAAAAGAATGACATTAAAATGGGAAGGCTTTAAATGAAAGCCAGTAACTTGTCAAGGGGACTGGCTCAGATCCTGATACTATGGATTTTTTACTTGTTTTAATTATATTGACTATGTCTGGTGTACTCTCTGCTGTTTTAAAGGAGTCAGCATCTCTGTTTTGAAAGATTTATAGTTTTGTTTTAAGAAACCCTTTGAGGGCCGGGCGTGGTGGCTCACGCCTATAATCCTAGCACTCTGGGAAGCCGAGGCGGGTGGATCGCTTAAGGTCAGGAGTTCGAGACCAGCCTGAGCAAGAGCAAGACCCCGTCTCTACCAAAATTAGAAAGAAATTAGCCAGACAACTAAAAATACGCATATAAAAAATTAGCCAAGCATGGTGGCACATGCCTGTAGTCCCAGCTACTCGGGAGGCTGAGGCAGAAGGATCGCTTGAGCCCAGGAGTTCGAGGTTGCTGTGAGCTATGATGATGCCACGGCACTCTACCCTGGTCAACAGAGTGAGACTCTGTCTCAAAAAAAAAAAAGAAACCCTTTGTGGTAATTTGTGTCATGCAAATTCTGTCTGAAAAAAACAGACTCTCAAGGTACTAAAATTAAAGTGGACCTATTTCTGACCAATATATCTGGGGCTAATGTGGGAACAGAGGAAGAAAGAGCCATGGAATAAGAACAAAAAGGAAGAAGTAGCCCAAGAATCTGATGACATCAGTTCCTACCTGTGTGCCTAGGATAAGTCCAATCTCCGGTTTTCTTGTATGTCTAGGGGTATACTACCACCACTGGCCTAGCAATGGAAATGGGGTTTAGTTAGCAACATATTAAAAAAAAAAAAAAAAAAAAGCTTCCCTAAAAATGTATAGACTGCCTTCGACTTCACATTGGTGCTAATTCAAAAGTCTGCAAGCCCAATAGAAATGAGACATCATTTATTTCCTAGAAAGGTTTCTATTGAGGATACTGAGTTACTCAGGCTCTAAATGGTAAATTAGACAGAGATGTTAAGAGAATGAGAAAAGGGAGATATTAGAGGAGGGTGATATGGCTAAGCAGGGCTATTGAATTGACTATTGACTATTGACTATTGAATGCCGATGAGGTGGTGAGAGGATACCCAAAAACCAAACGTCACCCACTTCACAATTTTGCCAGAGGCCAATTCTATAGTTAGGAAAAAAGAAAAAAAAAAAACCAAAAAACTATTCTCCTTCCTTTTTTTAGTGCCCCAAAACTATCCAAATGATCTACCTTTCCAATCCAGCGCTAGTCATCATCTGTTAAGACAGATGATCTATATTTCCCTTAATTCACACTCAGTTAGGATGGCAGATATTCCATCAACATTATCTCTTCCAAAAGAGGAGTCTAGTTATCCAAAAAATGGAAGAGAGAATTTCAGGCAGCTGTGGTGAAAGAGTTTCTAATTTTGAGTAGGGGGCTACTCTGAGTAGAGCAAGCCAGAATTACTGGAGGGTTGCCTTCTGCTCTTTCTGAAATGTATCTAGCTGATATACATTTGCTGCTCCAAACCCATAAATTTTTCTAGATCTTGAAATTTATTTTCCTCAATTTGTCTTTGATGTGCAGGTTTGGTGGTAGTAGAAGTTGGATGGTTTCTAACATCAGAGCAAGTGTTACCTGCCACTGGTACAGTCTTTCTTTTGTAAAATTTTTTTTTTTTTTTTTTTTTTTTTG
>RJWJ010035485.1:0-16631 GCA_004363605.1 Indri indri
GAGACAGAGTCTCACTCTTTTTGCCAGGGCTAGAGTGAGTGCCATGGCGTCAGCCTAGCTCACAGCAACCTCAAACTCCCAGGCTCAAGTGATCCTACTGCCTCAGCCTCCCGAGTAGCTGGGACTACAGGCATGAGCCACCATGCCCGGCTAATTTTTTCTATATATTTTTAGTTGGCCAATTAATTTCTTTCTAATTTTAGTAGAGGCAGGGTCTCACTCTTGCTCAGGCTGGTCTCGAACTCCTGAGCTCAGGACGATCCACCCACCTCGGCCTCCCAGAGTGCTAGGATTACAGGCGTGAGCCACCGCGCCTGGCCTCCTTCACATTTCTTTTCTCATGTTCCACATCTCTCACTACGTTGTAAGAGAAAACTATGTTGCTTAAATAAGAATACTTTATTGAATTTTGGTAAAATATTTAAATTATTTGGACAATTCTTCCAATTTTTCAAAAAATTTTCACATTATCTTTATTAAACACGTGTGCAGAGAGCATTATTAGAAGTGCTTCCCGGTAATTTGGTAAAGATTCTAGTTAAAAGGATTATTTTAGAATGCCCAGCACCGAATCAATAGAAAACAGCTAAGAAATCCAAGGAGTCCAAATTTATAGAACTATTTTATGTCCATTTAAAAGTATAGAATATAAATTATGATGAAATTTTAAAATGTGAATGAAAGAATTTTTTAATGCATAATCCTGGAAAAGAAAATATCTATCTCTCTGACCATATCTAACATACAAATACTCATCACAGATTTGAACACTCTCAAATTTTTTAAATTTCTATATATTTTTGAACAGGTATTAAATGCATATGGCACAAAATCCAAAGGGTACAAATGTAAACAGAGTGAAAACCAGGTCTTCCCTTCTTTCCTGCCCACTCAGCTATCAAATTCCCCTCCTCAAAAAATACAGGTACTTTTAGGACAGAAGATATCATATTTCTCCGCACCTGGCTTCTTTCATCTGAGACTATATGTCTTGGCCAAATTAATTTTAATTAGGAAGTAAGAGTCTCTTGAATAACTCATTTCTAATTGATTACTCTGTAATTTGTTCTTCAGAAGTTGTTCAACGTAAGAAATATTTTCAAGACAAGACACCTCAGAGAAGAACAAAGGCACCCTAAGAATTTATTCTAAAGTGTTTTATACATGCCATGCTAGGTAAATATGCAGTACAATGTTTTCTTTCTTTTTTTGCTAACTAGGGAAGAAAGTTACATACTTTGGATTAGTGAAATCTTCATTATAAAATACCTTTAAAGAAAAGATGCTTTACCTCTCAAGTATATAAATTAAATCACATTGGTCAAAAGAAGTGAACTTCAATATATACCCACTTATTCTAATTAACTGATTTAAAATTATTTAGAATTAACATATTTTTCTATATTCATGGATTTTTTTTTTGGAGACAGGGTCTTGCTCTGTTGCCTAGGCTAGAGTGCAATGGTATCATCATAGCTCACTGCAGCCTCAAACTGCTGGGCTCAAGCGATCTTCCCCTCTCAGCCTCCCAAAGTGCTAGGATCACAGGCATGAGCCACCGCACCTGGCTATATTAATGGATTTTTCTAAAAGGCTTAAGAATACTTAAAAATAGGTGTATATATATGTTAAATTCTCTTCAATCATATTTATACTAGAAAATTTTACTTCAAAAAAGTAAAGGTTATGCTAAAAAAAAAAGTTGTGTCAGCCAAGCCTCTGTTCAAATTACCAGAAAATCTGAATTAATAAAGACAAAATTAAAAGAGTCAATATTCAATATACGATGTTATATTGACAAGGAAAAAAAAACCTAGCAGGGGCTCTTTTTCCCATTTATAGTTTTTCTTCATATGAACTATGTCTTGGCCGAATTAATTTTAATTAGGAAGTAAGAGCCTCTTGAATAACTCGTATCTAATTGCTTAGTCTTTTTATGTTCTTCAGAAGAAGTTCAATCTAAGGAATATTTTCAAGACAGGAAAAAAGATAAGTCCTTAAAAAAGCTAAATTACTTTATGATTTACAGGAACAGGGATTTTTAATCCATCCTGTCCTTTCTATTTCTAAGGCCCCTGCCCTACTTCACATTATCTTTGCTTCTTGCCTAAACTATTGTAATAAATTCCTTACTGGTGTTTCTCTTTCTCGTCCAATGGGGTTTAACGTAAAAAGGGTCTTTGTAGTTTTTTTAAAAAGCTTGGAAAGTGCTAGGTTAAATGATGTTTAAAAAAACCTATTTTTGCCTGCAGAATTCCTCATTGCCTTTAACATTCCAGGTGCATTGTTAAGTCCCCAAGATATTACAGCATATAGTACTCCCCCCTTATCTTTGGGGGATACATTCTAAGACCCTGAGTGGATGCCTGAAACCAACTATAGTCCTGAATCCAATATATACTATGTTTTTTCCTATACATACTCATGATAAAATTTAATTTATAAATTAGGCACAATAAAAAGATTAATAACAATGACTAATAATTATTATTAGTAAAGTGTCATTAAGTAAAATAAGGGTTACTTGAACACAAGCACTGTGACACTGTGACAATCAACCCGATAACCAGGACCGCTCCTAAGTGACTAAGGAGCAGGGCGCATATATAGCGTGGATATGCTGGACAAAGGGATGATTCACATCTGCCCGGGTGGGAGGAAGCAGGATGGCATGAGATTTTATCACACTACTCAGAACGACGCGCAATTTAAAACTTATGAATTGCTCATTTCTGAAATTTTCCATTTAAAATTTTTGGACTATAGTTGACTGTGGGTTGCTGCAAGCAAAACTGCAGATAAGGAAGGACTACTGTATAACCCTTTCTTAATAATATGATGGTATTCTAAGCAGTATGAGAAATGTTGGCCCAAATAATAAACTGCTGTATCAGTCAAGGTCCTACCTTCCCTTGCCAACTTTATCTCCTGTTGTGCTTCCAGGACTCTGGAACATCTATTACCCCTTTATATCTCTGTGCCTCTGCCCATGATGGCTTTCTATCTGCAATGTCCCTCTCTCATCTCTACGTATTGAAATCATGCCCAACTGTAAAGGCCTGGCTTCAAAAGGTAATCCCTCCAGGAAGTCATTTCACATTCTCCCCAATTAGATTTATTTTCTACTTCCCCAAAGGACTCCATAACTTTATTAAAAAGCATTAATTTGTCTGTCCTAGGTTATATTTGTAAATATATCTTTCTCCTTCACTAAATTATAAGACTTGGAAGATAAGAACTGCCTAGCACATAGTCGTTATTCAAAACACATCTGAATTGGAATAGTGATGTTAATTTTTCCACATAATATCTAAAAATAGATGTCATTTTATTCCATAATTACACACAAACCTGCAAAGCTGGTAGTACAGATATTATCACCTCCTATCCCCAGACACCATTTGACAGATTATTATAAACATCATAATTATTATTATACTAAACAGTTAACATTTATTGAACATTAAACGTGTCAGGCATTGAGCTAAGTGCTTCATATAATTTATTTCACTTAATTCTCAAAGCAGTTATATGAGATAGGTTCTACTATTACCACCAATTTACAGATGAAGAAACTGAAGGTCCAAGAGGCAAAGTTACTTGCCCAAAGTCTGAGAGCTAGTAAGTTAGGGCCAGTAAGTGAAAAGGGCAGAGTTTAGAATCAAACCCATGTCTGTCTGACTCCAAAGCTCATATTATTAACCACCATACTTTCCTGCCTTTCAGTATTTGCCCAAGTAGTTACCACTAATAAACTATGATGTTAATGACTATTCATACAAACTTAGTAATAAAAAGTATTATCTAGCTTCAAAGATTCCAAAATAAAATCCAACTTCTATACTACTGAACCATAATTGCAACATGAAAATGAAAAAATTACTTACTTGCACAATTTGCTTCCTGCCACGTAGTATTAAAAAACTCAGAGAGAATCACAACTACTTGCATTCTATCTGCTGTTAAGAGACTTCTGGCACAACTGTGACTCTCTGAAGTATTCTGTAATGAAAAGAAGATAGAAAAATACAATCTGAGTATTTTTAGACTTTCCAAACAACAACTTCAAGCAAAAACCTTATAAAAAATAATTAAAATTTTTATTATAAACCTTTTAACATTTTGTTTGATATGATCAGATAATGATGGCATTAATAACAATGGTAATAAAACTGTAAGCAGCTAACATTTATTGGTACCAGGTTCACTTGCAAGGCAAGAAAAGCTTTGCTTCTTAAGTATATGCTTCTATAGTACAATCTCAACTACTTGGGTCTTGGGTCTATATTGCTTATGTGTCGTATTTCTTACTTTTATGCATAGGAACAAATTCTGGAAAGCTATTTACAAAAATGTAGCAGTGGCTATCTCTGGATAACAGAAATATGGTGATTTTCGTTTTCGCTTTTGCTTCTCTTATGCTAAATTCTTCTACAGTGAATATATACTATTTACATAATTTTTTATATCTGGTGGGTAAATGACCATACCATCATTTGGTTTCATCTTTTGGGCAATTTTTGGTTCAAAGTCACATAATCCACAAGAAAATGTGAGACATCCAAATTGTACCCAAATAGTATATACTCAGATAGAAGAACACACTTTCCACAGATCATTTTAATAACGAAAGAAACTCATGCTATGCAAATCATAAATCCAAGTTCCTAAATTATTCGATCCTCATCTATTTCCTTTTTCTTGTGTCCCAAGCAAGGAACTAAGTCCTGCTGACTCTTCATTCTTTCGAAGTTATTTAACTTTTACCATTTATCAGGTACTATAAAAATTCTGGAGTTCTGAGGATATAAAAAGTGTAAAAGAATGCCATCAACACTGTGATTTTAAGAACCTCCCCCCACAGATAAGGAGTTCTACAGTGTGATGAGTAATAAAAGAGAGACAATGGTAACTCCAGGGAAAGAACTGATCAGCTATGTGGGGTGAGAAAAGAGGGAAGGCAGACTTAAAGGAAGAATTCTTGCTTTAAAATATTGCCGACAGCCAGGCACAGTGGCTCCAGCCTGTAATCCCAGCTACTGGAGAAGCTGAGGTGGGAGGATGGCTTGAGGCCAGGAGCTTTGAGACCAACCTGAGCAACACAGTGAAACCCATCACTATAACAGTAAAATAAATGAGTGGCGCATGGTGGTGTGCACCCTGTGGTTCCACCTGCTCAGGAGGCTGAGGCAGGGGGATTGCTTGAGCCCAGGAGTTTGAAGCTGCAATGAGCTATGATAGCGCCACTACACTCTAGCCTGGGCAACATAGCAAGACCCTGTCTCAAACAAATAAATACATAAATACATACATACATACATAAAGTGGGACAATATCAAATCTGTCATAACCACTTGGCAGAACCCTAACCATCATGAACCCAACCATCCACTTTTCTCATGCCTGCACCCAGGAAGTCAGGAGCTCTTGGCAAAAAATAGATAACGGATTGTTTCCACAATAAATCTATAATCCCAAACTACACTTCTCACTTTCCTGCCTGTCCATTCTCTCCTCTTTACAACCACTATTTCAAATCTTTCCCACTCTCCCTGAAACTCTGATCTCTCTCCCAATCTTTACTCTCAAGAGAAGATCTAGCTGGGTGCGGTGGCTCAAACCTGTAATCCCAGCACTTTAGGAGTCTGGGGCAGGAGGATCACTTGAGCCCAGGAGTTCCAGACCAGCCTGAGCAATATAGCAAGACCCCATCTCTACAAAAAAAATTTTTTTTAAAAGCCAGGCATGGTAGTACATGCCTGTAATCCCTGCTACATGGGAGGCTGAGGCAAGAGGATCACTTGGGCCCAGGAGTTTGAGGCTGCACTGAGCTATGATGTCACCACTGCATTCCAGCCTAGGGTGACAGAGCAAGACTCTATTTATTTGAAGGGGGGGGGGAGGAGGGAGGGAGAAAGAAAGAGAAAGAGAAAGAGAAAGAAAGAGAAAGAGAGAGATCTAGCCTCCTGGATGACAGTGAAAACAGAAGCCATGGAGCTGAAACTCTGACCTCCCTACCTTTACACCCAACCTCTCCTTTCACCCTCAAATCACAGTGGAGAAAGTGCCTGCCCCGTCAAAGGCCCGTCTCTCTATACATGTCCTAGATCCCATCTACCCTACTTTATCTGGAAAATGACTTTGTCTACTTCCTCACTCCCTCCTACAGGATCATTCACCTCCTCTACAGGCTCACACCTGTAATCCCAGCACTTTGGGAGGCCAAGGTGGGAGGATGGCTTGAGACTAGGAGTTCGAGACCAGCCTGGACAACATAACTAGACCTCATCTCTACAAAAATAATAACAATAATAATAAAAATGTGTTCAGCTCTCTCCCATCTTAGGAAAGGAGGAAGGGAAGAAGGAACAGAGGAATGGAGGGACAAAGGAATAGAAAGAAAATCCATGAGTCCCACGTTCCTCTTTGATGACCTCTCTTTCTTATTTCCCCTTCAAGCTTAAACCTTTAACAGACATCTAGGCCCACTCTTCCCACTTCCTCATCTTCCACTCACTGTTTAACTCACTCTAATCTTGCCTTCACACCCAAGCACTCCATCAAAACCACTCTTGCGAGTGTTGCCAATAATGCTGATGTTGACAGATGTACTTCTAATCCTCTCAGCAGGATTTGACACAAATAACCAGCCCTTCCCTTTCCCTTGACTTACAGAACATGCTCTCCTGATGTTTCTTCACCTCTCAGTCTCATCTTCCTTCTCAGTCTCCTTTGACAGTTTATCCTCTACCCAATCTTCAAGTCCTAGTGTTCTTACTCATTCCTCGGGTATGCTCATCCATGTCATGGTTTCAAATACCATTTTTATGCTGACCACTCCCAAATGTATTATCTCAGGTCCAGACCTCTAGACATGTATACCACATATGCAGTACCTCCATTTAGATGACTCTTGAACACCTCAAAATCGAGAGTTCAAAACTGAGTTAATGATCTTCCCCTACTAAACAGGCTCCTCCCTCCATCTCAGTCAATGGCAATCCTATTTACTAAGCTGCTCTTATTATAAGAAAACCCTAGAAATTATCATTTCCTCTCCCCCACTACCCACATTCAATTAACCACCAAGTCTTAATATTTCTGCCTCCTAAATATCTCTGAAACATACCCACTTCTCCCCATCACAATGGCCCTCATGTGGCCAAGCCACCACCATTTCTCACACCACTGCAATAGTCTCCTAATTCATCTCCTCACATATCTTTTCCTCCTTCCTTCCTCAGCCCCCAGTCCCTCCATTTTTTGTCACATAGCCAGAATGGCCTTTTAAAGTACAAATCTGATCATGTCATTCTGCAGAATTAAACCTTTCAAAAACATCACATTGCTTTAAAATCCAAGTGTAAAATTCTTAACACACCCTACAAGGCCCACATGACCTGGCACCTGCCCACTTCTTCAGATGCAGATCACTAGCCTCTTTCTAGTCCTCAAACACACCAAACCCTTTCCCATCTCGGAATATTCACACCTGCTATTTCTTTACACGTACCTTCTCTCCCCTGCCCTGAAACTCTCTCAAATTTTACATGTCAGTTTTAATCACTGACCACTCATACTCTGAGTCATACTTAAGATCAGGACCCTTGTTATTAACATATGCTTTGACAACATCTGGGTTTTTTCTTTGTAAAACTTACCACATCTGAATTAAATAATTACTTGTATACGATATGCTTAATGTCTGTTTTCAGACTATAAGCTCTGCTCATTCACAGCTACATCCCTAGTAACTACCACGGCCTGCGCATAATAGGTACTCAATAATTTTTTGAACAAATGTATAAGAAGCATTAAATTTTATGCTCTCTAATGAAAGATACAGATTATGTTATGCTGTGTTCCAATTTTGTCCCTATATTCCTAAGAATTTATTAATCTACACTAAAAGCAAATTGAATACTGACCAGAAACATAACCCAAATGACTAGCACCATCATGAATTTACATTTATAGTACCTATATATACATACGTACATCTACCTATCTCAATTTTAAACAAACCAAGTAGAATAGAGCTTACCAATTTAGAATTTGAGGGGGCAAAAGCATCCTCAAAACCACTTTGATGATGCTGAACAGCTCAATGAAACCATGTCTCTATCAGTTTAAACTAAAAGAAAGTATGGGCCGGGCGCGGTGGCTCACGCCTGTAATCCTAGCACTCTGGGAGGCCGAGACAGGTGGATCATTTGAGCTCAGGAGTTCGAGACCAGCCTGAGCAAGAGCAAGACCCCGTCTCTACTAAAAATAGAAAGAAATTAATTGGACAGCTAAAAATATATAGAAAAAATTAGCCGGGCATAGTGGCGCATGTCTGTAGTCCCAGCTACCTGGGAGGCTGAGGCAGGAGGATCGCCTGAGCCCAGGACTTTGAGGTTGCTGTGAGCTAGGCTGACGCCATGGCACTCTAGCCCGGGCAACAGAGTGAGACTCTGTCACAAAAAAAAAAAAAAAAAAAAAAAAAAAAAAAAGCATGTCTCTAAGGAAGAGGGAATCCATCAGTTCTACCATTCAGGTTTCACAAATCACTGCATTCTTTACCTTGAGATAATAAAACTATCTTCAGTCCTTGTCCCAGTACTTCGAAGAGGAAGTGACAAGAACATAGGATTCTTAGCAGAGAATTCTATTACAGTTAAACTAATTAGCTGGCTGTACCACATAAATAGCTTGCTGTTTTCTGCCTTTGATTCTTTTTTCTCCTTGTTATACTCCTCTCTTCTTTGAATCAACCCATGTCCATTCATCCTAAAGAAGGTGAGAAAGGATGCCTTGTTTGAAATTCAGCTTGTAGCTGGGCACAATGGCTCACACCTGTAATCCTAGTATTTTGGGAGGCTGAGACAGGAGGATTGCTTGAGGCCAGGAGTTTGAGACCAGCCTCAGCATGAGTAAGACCCTGTCTTTACAAAAAGACAGAAAAATTAGCCAGGGGTGGTAGGGCTACTCAGGAGGCTGAGACAGGAATATCACTGAAGCCCTGAAGTCTGAGGTTGCATGAGCTATAACGAAGCCACTGCACTCTAGCCCGGGCGAAAGAGTGAGACACTGTCTCAGAAACAACAACAAAATTCAGCTTGTAGGTTCTCTCTGATTAACTAACATTGCTCCGTTCCCTCCTTTAACTCGGCAACCCCTGCACCCCTTCACAATTTTGCTCTAAATTTCCATTGTACAATTTATAACACACTGGTATTTTCCTTTTTTCTTTTTCTCAATATAAGTTTATTTCCTGAACTATACCGATAGTTGGAGGCCTGGACCTTATCCTCCTTCTCCTTCTATATCCTTTTAGCAGCCCAAAATTCAAGACTGGTAGGTGTGTGCTAGTTAAACTGATTTAAATGAAAGACTGTGTCTAAGTGAGTAAAAAAACAAAAAAATACAATACTCTGGAGAAATAAACTTCCCCAAATGACAACATATTCCTTCAAGTTAACTCATAAGAAACTTAGGAGACATGTTTATACATGATGGTTCAATTCCTAAACCAGTCCATAAAAGCCTTTTAAATCCACAAAGTATCTCAGAACTGTAGAAATCATGCTTTTGAGCTAATGAGCCATATCCAGCTCTACTGGGGAAAGAAGGAGAACGGAGACCAAGGACTAGGATGAGGTGGAGAGGAAATGCAGATTGGAGAAAGGGTTTTTCTTTTCATCTCTTTACCATCTTCCTTTCACACCAGGGTGATGTGAGCCGGGTGCCCAGGTTACTGGTAGAATCTGAGAGAGAGGAAGTTTCTGCAACCCAGACACTGGGACGCCTCCCCTGCGCAGTGAGGAATTCATATGGAAATTCATACATAGCTTGGGTGATTCCCATAACACTGAACACTAGGGTTTGAGGCAATATTTTTCTTCTCAATTCCACGGTATCTACACAAACGAGGAAAGCAGTTGCTACCCCAAAAGATCCAAGCTTTGCATCATGATTCATGGTCATTTTACCCACAACAGTACTGTTCTTCAGAGTAAACGACACCCTAAAAACAACTCACCTAACTGCTCAAAACCAAATATAATGCCATATCATACCCTGCTATAGCTGACAAGAATAAATCTTGAGTACTTTATTTTAAAGTCATGATAAGATAGATTGATCAATCGATCTTGCTATACCCAAAGGAACAATGGAAGTATGCCTGGAAATTATTGCATGTAAGCCTAAATTTATTTAAACTACTTTGAAAACTAGCTCTTTACAGAAAGATCAACCATAGAATTTACTTAGTGCAAATAAATCCCCCATTTATGTAAAATAGCTTTATGTGAAGTAATATCAGGCTTACTTAAAGCAGGATGAGACTATATTTTAGTCAAATCAACTATGATTTATGAAATAATTCTAACCATATTTTCATGAGACTACTTGCCATTCCATCAAAACAAGAGGAACTTTCCCACTCCCCAATCCCAATGTGGTACCTCATGTTTTCCCTTGACCATGCATATCCGGCCCACACCTCATGACTCCCGCCAGCCTGGACACTCTAATCATTTCCTAGTCTAAACCCTATAAAGGGCTGGTCCGATGGTAGTGGGTTATCAGAACTTATTAACATTAGTGTCACTAAAGTTGGTATTCAACCCCCCACTGCTAAATTTGACTAGCTTAAAAAATAATAATAATAAAATAAAATAAAATAAACCCTGTAAAGTACTGAGGAACAGAGACTGTCTTCTTTTTTTTTTTTTTTTTAAATCCCTCATAGTGCCTACTACATAACCAGAAGAGCTCTCAAGGTACTAAAATGAAGAGCAGGCTATCATTTCCTAAAATTTTAGCTCCCACTTACAGAGAGCTATTACTATGTGTCAGTTTCTTAAGACCTCCTTTTATCCCCATTTTACAGAAGAGAAAATAGGCACCGAGAATGCAAGTAACTTGCCCAGAGTATATTGCTAATAAGCAGAGTGGGACGGAACTCCTAGCCAACTAGCTCCAGATTGTCTGTATCACTAAGATGAACCTGCAGGCAGTATCTCTTTTAATCCTTTTAACTGCCACATTAGGCAGCTGGTTTTTTCCATTTTATAGAGGAGGAAACTAAGGCTCTAAGAAAATTAATCCAAAGTCACAATGCTAGAGAGTGGCGGAACTGAGCATTTCTGGCTACAAAGCTCAAGCTCCTATGGTGGTTTCAAAAAGGGTCCTTCCTGGGAACTTCAGGTGGAGATGACAAGAAGCTGTGTCAGAGTGGAGGGAGGAAAATAGGGTTAGGGAAGCAGGATCTCCCCAAAAAAACAATCATACCTATCTGCAAATATGTACCAAAATGTCCAACAGCATTCATGGACAAAAATCCAAACCCCAAACCCCATAATGCCACCCCCTTTTTCTGATAGCCCAAACTCCAGAGACCCAGTCCAACCTCTTTTTCTTATGTTTGGGGAAACTGAGGCCCCTCAGAGTTTACCATCATTACATCTTCCTCTTTTCCCAACCCTCCCACGCCATAGGTCCTGGGTGTGCTCCTTTACCCACCCCCACGGCTCGGCTGATGTTGTCCATCTTGTTGACGACCTGTTGGAAGAGGGGGTAGCAGGTCTGACAGAGGCGCACGGGCCGGGCGCTGCGCACTAGACACCCTGTCAGCTCCGCGCTGCTGTTGGCGAAGTCCAGCAGGAGCTCGCGGCACTCGGGATCCAGATCCGGCAGGTCCGAGGGTAGCATCAGTGGCCCCAGCCCTCCACCCTGCAGCAGGGAAAGGGACAAGTCCTCCACCTCCAGCAACTGCTGCTCCGACAGGAGGTCGTGGAAGACCCTGTGCCGACTGCTGCCGAAAGGGAGCGCGCCCAGAGCCAGCCCCGACCACAGCAGCAGCACCAGCAGTAGCCACTGCAGCAGCGACAACCTCCGCAGCGCGACTGTCGGGTCCGGATCCATCACGGGGTCGACAAACCCCCGGGCGCTGGTCTCGTATCCTCCGCCCACAGCCGGCGCCGCCGACAGCCGCCGCTTCCGGCTTCCGTGGGCGCAGGCCAAGAGCAGGGTCACGCGGCGGGAGCGTCACGGCCCCGCCCCCTACGCGCGGCGACCCGCCCCATTGGCTGCCGGGAGCCCCAGGCCTGCAGTCGGGCGCGCGTGCGGGAGCGCGCCGACGCGAGGGGTCTGTGCTCCGAGTCGGCGTCCGGCGCGGTGCTGAGAGGCGCTTTCGGAGCCCCCGCCGAAGCTCGCCCGCTGGGGGATACAGGCGTCCACCACTTTGAAAAATTGTGCCTCGGGGGTCTCGGCCCTCGATCGCCAACCTCTTCGGGAGTTCCCTGCGCCCTGAAGTGTGCGGAGTTTCTCCACATCCCTGGACCCCCGGCCTCAGCTGTGGAAATTACGTCGAGTGGTTCCCAGAGAAAGCCCGCTGGCAGGTGCCTCGGCGGGTTTTTAGGTGGTGTTTCTTTGCATAATTTTTTTCCCTCATCCTGTTTGGAGAGAGTAATAACGTCTGTCGGTTATTACTGGTGGTGGAGCCCACTGGCTTCCAAGCTTTTGTTTTGTTTTCTTAACTCTCAACTGTCTGCATCAGCGCTGTCCTATAGAACTTTCTGCGAAGATGGAAATGTTCTGCGTCGGCGTTAATAGGGTAGCCACTGGCCACATGTGGCTGTTGAGCCCTTGCAATGTGACTACTGCAACTGAGGAACTTAATTTTTAATTTTATTTAAGGCCGGGCGCAGTGGCTTACATCTGTAATCCTGGCACTCTGGGAGGCCCAGGCGGGAGGATCGCTTGAGGTCAGGAGTTTGAGACCAGCCTGTGCAAGAGGAAGACCCCGTCTCTGCAAAAAAAAATAGAAGAATTAGCCAGGCATGGTGGCTTGTGCCTGTAGTCCCAGCTACCCAGGAGGCTGAGGCAGGAGGATGGCTTGAGCCCAGGAGTTTGAGGTTGCAGTGAGCTGTGATGACGCCACCGCACTCTACTCAGGGTGACAGAGTGAGACTCTGCCTCAAAAAAAAAAAAAAAGTAAGTAGCCACACCTGGCTACTGGCAACTGTACTGGACACAGATCTGGTCTGGTCCTAGTGTGGCCAATGTGCAAGTTTGCTTGGAACTGAAGGGGTACCCAGGATGCAGCACGTCCAATGCTAAAGCCAGGGAAATCCTGAACAAACTGCCCAACTTCAAACTCCCATCACCCAGTTTCTGACATGCCCAAGGCAATGGCAAGGGACACTCACCAACAAGCATTCCAATAACACTGCCAGCAGCAGAAAGAATTTGAGCTCATAACCTGGACAACAGTTTTCTAACAAGTATCTAACAAGTGCGGTAGAAAATTACTTCCTGGCCGTTTTGTGTCATCCTGCTTTCTAGGGGTATCATTTTTGCCTTATAAGTTGCAGATCTACTGCACTAAATCCTATTTAGCTAAGGGTCCTAATTTATGTTTCTGATGGTTCTTCATGAACTTTTTGTTTTGTTTTTGTTTGTATGTTTGTTTTTGAGACTGGGTCTAGCTTTTTTTCCCGGGCTGACGTTTAACTCTAGGGCTCAGGTATCCTGGCTGCCCAGCCTCAGGAGGAGCTGGGACTACAAGGGGTGCACCACCAGGCCTGAGGGCTCTTTTAGTTACTTTTTACCCCATTTGTTTGCTTATTGTTTTGTGTTCCAAAATTTGCTTGTAACAGCTAAATTTTGTTTCATCTTTGTTACCAAGAAACTGAATAGTAGAAAATTTTGTGTAACAATAAATGTATTTCCAAAAAGAGAAAGTAAGTTGTCTTAATTTTTGCAAATGTCATCATGTAACTTTTAGGTCTTTCTGCATTTTACAATTACCATTCTTTTAAGTTCTTTCAGGCACCATCATGTGTTGCTGGTGGATGTGTAAATTGTCAAACTGTGGAAAGCATCTTAGCAGAACCAACACCGTTGCAAATGCACATACTCCTTGACTCAGCAAGTTCACTTCTAGGAATATATCTTAAACATACACTAAGCTTTTATAGATATGATTATTCATTGCAATATCATTTGTAATAGTAAAAGGGTGGCTTTAAAAAGCATGTTAAAGAAATCATGGTCCCCTTGGCTGGGCGTGGTGGCTCACGCCTATAATCCTAGCATTCTGGGAGGCCGAGGCGGGCGGATTGTTTGAGCTCAGGAGTTCAAGACCAGCCTGAGCAAGAGCGAGACCCCGTCTCTACTGAGAAAATAGAAAGAAATTGGCTGGACAACTAAAAATATATAGAAAAAATTAGCCGAGCATGGTGGCGCATGCCTGTAGTCCCAGCTGCTCGGGAGGCTGAGGCAGAAGGATCGCTTGAGCCCAGGAGTTTGAGGTTGCTGTGAGCTAGGCTGACGCCACGGCACTCTAGCCCGGGCAACAGAGTGAGACTCAGTCTTAAAAAAAAAAAAAAAGAAATCATGGTCCCTTTTCCCCTTCCTTTCCTTTCCCTTCCTGGAACAATTCAGTCCTAAAGGTCAAGTAAAGCAAAGTAGGTGTCTGTGTTTGGTGGGGTTGGGGTGTCAGAGTACAGGTAAGTTAAAGACAACACTCACATGAGGGAGGAAGGCAGCATCGGCCTGATGCAGGTTATTGGGTCCCACATTGGGTAAGAAGGGTTTCCATGAAGGGGAGAGGGCAGCAGTGAGTGGGAGGTTGCTTACATTCAGAAGGATTGACCAAATAAGTAAATATATTAAGGATAATTGGAGTGCAGTTTCTCACTGTTATAGAAGGAAGTTACAAATACGAAAAGAGAGAAATGAACTCTGTAACGTTGGATTAGAAATATCAGCACAAACTCAAGGCTTAAAATATATAGTTGTCCCTCAATACACATGGTTGATTAGTTTCAGGACCCTTCCACATACCAAAATCTGCTAATGCTCAAGTCCATTACATAAAATGCCATACTATTTGCATATAATCTACACACATTCTCCTGTATACTGTAAATCATCTCTAAATTACTTATAATACCTAATACAATATAAATGGCTATGTAAAATAGTTATACTGTATTAGGTGTTTAATTTGTATTTTTATTGTATTATTTTTCATTTTTTCTGAATATTTTTGATCTGCAGTTTGTTGAATCCGAGGATGTGGAACCTGGGGATACAGAGGGCTGACTATATAAAGATAAATGTAGATCTAAATGTATATTTATATATGTATGTATATATGTGTACATACATGTATATGTGTATATGTGGTGTGTGTAACATATATGTATGTATTTGTGTGTACATTTATTTCCCCTGGCTCTTTCTACTGAGAAGTCCTAGTAGCAAATGCACTCTAATAATGAGTACATGTAGTGCCCAGATGTTGGCTTCTAACTATTCTTCTCTGCTAAAAGGAACCAGGGATCCTTGGAGAAATGGCTGATTCCACCAACTGGGCAGGAAATGCACAAGTTGAGCCTGGATCATCTTGTGCCAGAAAGTAAGGAAGTGTTCAAAGAATGATGGGAACATGTCAAGGGCATACAGACGCCAGCTTGAATAGGCTCCGACTGATCCAATTTGAACATCAAAATAAATAATGGTTAACAGATTATAACTCATTGAATAAAATGGAAAACCATAGTGATACATAAATAAATAGATTGATATGGAATAAGACATTTACATATTTTCAAAGATTTCCCCTACCAAAATACTTATAAATTACAAATGGCAAAGAGTAAATTTACAGCGGAGTCTGTCCAACCCTGCATTAATCACATGATCAATATGAACATCATCATAATGGGACATAAAGAAATAGTGTGGGCCGGGCGCGGTGGCTCACACCTGTAATCCTAGCACTCTGGGAGGCCGAGGCGGGCGGATTGTTTGAGCTCAGGAGTTCGAAACCAGCCTGAGCAAGAGCGAGACCCCGTCTCTACTAAAATTAGAAAGAACTCAATCAGACAACTAAAAATATATAGAAAAAATTAGCCGGGCATGGTGGCGCATGCCTGTAGTCCCAGCTACTCGGGAGGCTGAGGCAGAAGGATCGCTTGAGCCCAGGAGTTTGAGGTTGCTGTGAGCTAGGCTGATGCCATGGCACTCACTCTAGCCCAGGCAAAAGAGTGAGACTCTGTCTCAAAAAAAAAAAAAAAAAGAAATGGTATGTGTTTGTTCCCCAGTAATACTCTGAAATAAAAAATAAATCATGCAAAAAGAAATAGTTTGCCACCTGATAGGATGCAATTAGAAGAATACAGTGTCAGTTCTGTTATATTCTGGCCAAAAATGTATAACCTGATTCTAATCATGAGGAAGTATCAGACAAACCGAATTAAGGTTTACTCTACAAAATAAGCTGTAATCTTAAAAAATGTTACAGCTACCGGCCAGGCGCGGTGGCTCATGCCTGTGATCCTAGCACTCTGGGAGGCAGAGGCAGGAGGATTGCTTGAGCTCAGGGGTTCGAGACCAGCCTGAGCAAGAGCGAGACCCTGTCTCTACTATAAATAGAAAGAAATTAGCCAAACAACTAAAAATAGAAAAAATTAGCCAGGCACAGTGGTGCGTGCCTATAGTCCCAGCTACCCGGGAGGCTGAGGCAGGAGGATCGCTTGAGCCCAGGAGTTTGAGGTCGCTGTGAGCTAGGCCGATGCCATGGCACTCTAGCCCAGGCAACAGAGCGAGACTCTGTCTCAAAAAAAAAAAAA
>RJWJ010035486.1:0-16649 GCA_004363605.1 Indri indri
TAATAGCTCTTCCCATTTTAATTGTTATCCATTATTCCAGTTGCTCAAAACAAAAACCTAGCATTATCCTTGACCCATCTTTTTCTTTCATGTCTCATATCAAATCCTGATGTTTTTTACCTTCAAAACACCCAGAACTTGAATGCTTCTCATCCTATCCGCTGTTACCAATTTAGTGCAAACCTTCCTAATCTCTTGCCTGCATTTCTACAATAGCCTCCTGGTAGTCCTGCTTCTTTCCTTGGCCATTGCAATTGATTCTCAACAAAATAAAGTCAGATCATATTACGCCTTTATTCAAACCATCCCCATTTCATCCGAAATCCTTAAAATGATCTGCTATAGACTGAATGTTTGTGTCCTGCCAAAATTCGTATGTTGAAAACCTACCCTCAGTGTAATAGTATTTGGAGGTGTGGCCTTGGGAGATGATTAGGCCAGGAGAAGATAGCCGTAATAAAAGGAATTTTTGCCCTTATTAAAGAGACCCTAGAGAACTCTTTCATTCTGTCTGCCATGTGAGAATATAATCTGTGAACAGGAAATAGGTCTTCTGCAGACACTGAATCTGCCCGGTCTTGATCTTGGACTTACTAGCCTTCAAAACTGTGAGAAATAAATTTCTGTTGCTTATGAGCCACCCAGTCTATGATCTTCTGTTATAGAAGCCTGGGCAGACTAAGACAGACATTGGTACTGAGAAGTGGGGGGTGCTGCTGTAACAAATAACTAAAAGCATGGAAGTCTCTTTGGAACTAGGTAGTGGATAGAGGCTGGAAGAGTTTTGAGGTGCATACCAGAAAAGGCCTACATTGCCATAAATGGACCATTAAAGGTGATTTTGGTGAGGGTCCAGAAAGAAAAGAGGAGAGCTATAGAGAAAATGCCAGTGTTAGAGAATACCTAAGTAATCCATCCTGAACAGAATGTTGGTAGGAATAAGGATGGTACAGGCCATTCTGATGAAAAATGAAGAACATGTTATTGGACATTAGAAGTAAATGATCCTTGTAAAGTGGCAAAACACCTGGCTGTATTGTGTTTGTGTTGTAGTATTTCATAGAAGGTAGGACTTGTGAGCAAGGCCATTGGATATTTGGCTGAGGAAATCTGTAAGTTAAGTTTTGAAAGATCAGCTTTGCTCCTCCTTTCTGCTTATAGTAAAGTTCCAGAAGAGAGAAGTGATGATTTGCAGATAGAATTGTTAAACAAAAAGGAATCAGAACTTAAGAAATTTGAGAAATTCTCGGCCTATCAATATTGAAAAGAATGAGAAGGCCTGTTTGGGAGAGAACACTTAGAGTGTGGCCAAAAGACTGCTTGATAAGAAGGTTAGTATGAGTGTGAGCCACAGACATAATCAGCCACCCAATTAGGAAAACTGCCAGTTTGAACTGAAGAGGAAGAAGATAGAAGAGAATGAAGGAAATCTGTTGGACTTCTTGGATTTTATAGGTCAAGACTACAGAGATTTTTAGCTTCAAATGGATGCTATTCTTCAAAACAAGAGAAGAATGACCCTGAAGGTGATTTAGAGATCATCAGGGCTACCTCCCATATTTCAAAATAGGGGACCATTGCCTTCCTTTTAACAGGTGAAGTGGCCTTGCCAAAACCATGAGTGTGGGGCCACATCCCCAGTGGTCCTGAGGGCAAGACTTCTACCCCAGAGGGTCCTGAGGGTAAGTGTGGCTGCAAGGCAGAGCATTGAGACAAAGGATTATTTTTGAGCTTTAAGAACTCATGGAGACCTGTCACCCCTTTCTTCTTTCTTTCCCATTTCTCCCTTTGGAATGGGAATGTCTATCCTATGCCTGTCCTATTGTTGTAATTCAGGAACATGTGACATGTTTGATTTTACAGGTTCACAGCTGGAGGGTAATTTGCCTCAGGATGAATCATACCTTGAATTCCACTGATAGCTGATTTAGATTATATTTGGTTACAATGTTAGACTTTAGACTTTAAAGTTAATGCTGGAAGGAGTTAAGACTTTTGAGGCTATTGGGAGGAATTAATGTATTTTGCATGTGAGAAGGATATGAACTTTTGGGAGCCAGGAATGGAATGCTATATGCTGAAAGTTTATGTTACCCAAAATTAATATGTTGAAATACTATCCTCCAGCATGATAGTATTTAGAGGTGGGGCCTGTGTGAGGTTATTAGGTCATGAGGGTAGAGCCTTTGTGAATGGAATTAGTGCCTTTATAAAAGAGACTTCTTCATCCTTTCCACCAAGTGAGGACACAGTGAGAAAATGGTTGTCTGTAAACCAGGAAGTGGGCCCTCACCAGACACCAAATCTGCCTGTGCCTTGATCTTGGACTTTCTAGCCTTAAGAATCATAAGAAATAAATTTCTGTTGTTTATAAACTACCTGGTTATGGTATTATATTATGTAGCAGCCCAAATGGATTAAGACATGGTCTGGAATCCTTATATCTTGTCCTCTCCTTATATTGTCTCCCTATCTAGCCCTGTTACATTTCTGATCTCCACCCTGGTTGATTCACTCTTTCTCTTCTTCCTTTGATCACTATACTCCATCCAGTCACACTGGACTTATTGCCATTTCTTGGACATTACAGGAAAGCTCCCATTGTAGGGCTTTGGTACTACAGAGTTTGTCTTCCTGCAGTGCTCTTCCCCACATCGCCATATGATTACCTTCCTCACAATTTTCAAGTGATTGGTTGGATTTCACCTCCACAGTGTGGCCTATTTTCCCTCCCCTATTTAATTCTGCAACTGTGTTTTTTATGCAGAAGCGTTCTTCATTCTTTTTACTCTGCTGTTCTGTCATTTTTTTTCATGGCACCTAAACTCTGTAATATACTATGGAGTTTACTTATTCATTGTTTTTACTGTTTAGTTTCTATTTCCCCTGTTGGAAAATATACTCCATGAGGGTAGGAGTAGTTACATTATGTTTGCTGATATATACCAAGAACCTGATTAAACACATGCAATAAATATTCGCTGACTGAATGAATGAAAATAAAGGGATAAACAAAGGAGATCTGAAACACTGCCTACCTACCCTCCCAGTACTCTAGTAACTTTTCTAGGAAGTTTGGAATAAGTAAAAGCTTATAAACCTTGGATGAGCAAGAACAAGGAATGTAACAACTCTCTTATCATTCACTGACACATGCAGACTGCCATTTCATATATAAGAGGGTTCAGGTGATCTCCCATGAAGTGCTATTCTAAAAAAAGTGCTATTTTAAAACCCCTTTGTTATTTATAAGGGTTTATTACATGTCTAAACATTAATAATCTTGGTTTGAATTTTACATGGTTCTGCAAATTTATTTACTTCACAGACTAAATGTGGAGTATAAAAAAGCCAATGGGGTATATGGTTATCAACATTGTATTTGTACAAGATAGAGTTATCTCACAGCTTAGCAGGGTCAAGTAGCTTTCTGCTCATCTCCAGGAATCCTTAGATGACAGATATTGACCCTTGGCCAAGATATTTATAATTCTGAAACTCTCCTGGAGGTACTCAGGTCTAGTTTGTTTAGGGATGTATTGATTGATGGTTTATAACAGGTTTAACAGGTCACACACCCTGGCTTTGGTAGAAGACCCCACTAGAAACATCAGTCCAGGCTTTTCTGAAACCAGAATTCCTCACACATACCTTGGTGGTTCATGGAAATGAAACACATCCTAGGCTACAAACACTAGGGAACTGCACCTGAAGTCTCTTGGGTTCCCCAGTCTTGCCTGTGGTTTCTTTCTTCTAGCATACCACATCCTTTACCTTTATTAAAGGCTTAATATATATGTGCAAACTGTGGGGTCTTGTGAGTTCTTTCAATTATACTTGCATGAATGGTACAGTGTTTATAATTTTTTTCAAGGAAAAAATTGTAATCTATTTTCAATTCTAATTTATAATTATTTCACTATAACTTTTGCTAATGTTAGAAAAAATAGGTAATATTTTCACAGGTTATCTGATGTGATAAACTTCTAGCTTCTCATAAATTGTCATGTTTTCCTCATTATTTTGAAACACCAATAGAAAGATCAAATAAATTTGAAAGGATAGGCTGCAAATCAGATTTTTCATTATTATGAGAGTATTTGATTATAGTTTGGTCATTTCTTCTGTATATCATATAAACTTTTAAGGCCATGTTGTATTACTTTTTGAATGTGGTTCTCTTTTTTAAAATAACAGCATGAACTATTTCACTGTAACTCTTGTAACTCTAATAATTGTCAAATATATTTTTAAACTTAGCTTCTTTTAAATGGTCGCAATGAATTTTTCCAACTTACCTGCAAAGTCTAAAAGGTGTACTTCCTAGAAATTTACTCTCTTTGTTAATGTGCTACATTTTTCTGATGATTTTCACACAGTGAGAAAATTTATAAGATGAACTTTAAGGCAAAGTCATGTCATCATTGGTCTCCTGTTCAATAATCTCTGAAGCACTAATAACTAAAATGGTTACAATATTTCATTACCATGGAAATTGGAAGTGATGCCTTGATGTTTGAGATGGGGACCCAAAACATGTAATGGATTCAGAGTCTGGAGGTGCTTGACAATTATGGTTTTATAACCTTTTGGGGTCAAAGTATTTTGACCCTAAAAGGAATTCACTTAAATATGTTGGTATGCTGCATATTTTAAAATAATATTGTTACTATTTTGTTTTTTTCTATTTAAATATAGCTATAAAATTTCTGGTAAGCTGCTATACCTGAGTCAAAAACTATAAAAGTACCTTGAAATAGTGCTATTCTTTGAAGAAATGTTTGAATAGAAAACTTTAAAATAGAAGTAGTAATATTGATAGTTAGCTAGTAGTTCTATCTTTTGGTTTTTCTATAATGTGTTTCTTTTTCAAATCATGTATTTTCTTTTTACCGTAACATTTTTTAGCTGTTACTTTGAAATAACATGTCATTTATGTTCAAAATTTACATATTCTTTTGTGGCAAATGCTGGGTGTGTCATCACCACACTAATTTTCCTCTTCCTAGCCTTCTTTGAAGTTGTGGAGGGAAAATGACTGATTACGGCCAACAGAGTGCAGCAGAAGTGATGATCTAGTCCTAGATCTCCCAGAATATTTTTCACATTCTTTCTGTCCCTTCGTCTCCCAATTGGATGGAGAATATTCAGCACAGGACTCTATAGCTGCCCCAGAGTAGCGTAATGCCACAGACTGAAGGACCCTTGATTACTGAATTCCTGCTAATAGAAGAGCCAGTCAACCAGCAATATCCACACTATACTTGGCATGAGTTAGGCATATACTTTTATTGTCTTAATTTACTGATAGTTTGGTTTATAAAAAAGAAATTAGCTTATCCTGACTAATTTGCACCATACCTAAATTAGCAAATTAGTGATATGAATTTTGCCGTGTCATGACTTTATTAAAATTTTCTCATTGTGGTTTTGATTTGCGCTTGTAACTCTGGCTTGGGTAGTGCAAAGGCAATATATCTAACCAAAATGTTCATGCACCCATAATATTTTGAAATTTAAAAATAAAAATAAAAAAATTCCAAATGCATCTTGTCCTAAAACACGGATATACTGACTGCAGAGTAAAAAAGTAAGGTATATTCTGATTTTAATGCTTTTTACAGGGTGCAACAGCAAATGGGGGGTTAAAATAATGTCTAATTTGACTTACAGATTTGAGACTACAATTTTACTACGAAATATTATCTGATTATCAAAACAAATAAATCCTATTAAAGTGTGTATCCTAAGCTTTCATGTTATTCTTAAATACCAAAAATCCAGCCAAATATCTCCTCCATTAGTATATTTTCTGAGACTACACTTCTTTTTGTGCATCATATCCATGTTTTACTTTGATTATGTAAAACACTGTAAAGTCAGGTAAAATTTTCTTCATTTCCTTTTTTTTTTTTTTTTTTTTTTTTTTTTTTTTTTTTTTTTTTTTTTTTTTTTTTTTTTTTTTTTTTTTTTTTTTTTTTTTTTTTTTAGATCTTTTTTATTTATTTATTTTTAATTTTTTTTATTTCAGCCTATTACAGGGTATAAATGTTTTGGTTATATATATTGCCCTTGCTGTACCCAAGTCAGAACTTCAAGCGTGTACATCCCCGAGATGGTGAACACCGCACCCCTTAGTTGTGTATATACCCATCCCCTCCGCCCCACTCCCATCTGTGTGACACCCAATGACTGTTATTACTATATATGCACTTAAGTGTTGATCAGTTAACACCAATTTGATGGTGAGTACATGCGGTGCTTGTTTTTCCATTCTTGGGATACTTCACTTAGTAGAATGGGTTCTAGCTCAATCCAGGATAATACAAGAGGTGCTATATCACCATTGTTTCTTAAAAGCTGAATAGAACTCCATGGTATACATATACCACAGTTTACTAATCCACTCATGTATTGATGGGCACTTGGGTTGTTTCCACATCTTTGCAATTATGAATTGGGCCATTACAAACATTTGAGTGCAGATGTCTTTTTTATAGAGTGTCTTTGTTTTTTTGGGTAGATGCCCAGTAATGGGATTGCGGGATGAAATGGTAGTTTCACTTGTATCTCTTTGAGGTATCTCCGTATTGCTTTCCGCAGAGGTTGTACTAGTTTGCAGTCCCACCAGCAGTGTATGAGTGTTCCTATCTCTCCATATCCATGCCAACATTTATTGTTTTGGGACTTTTTGATAAAGGCCATTCTCACTGGAGATAAGTGATATCTCATTGTGGTTTTGATTTGCATTTCCCTGATGATTAGCGATGTTGAGCATTTTTTCATGTGTTAGCCATTAGTCTATCTTTTTTGGAAAAGTTTCTGTTCATGTCCTTTGCCCACTTTTTGATAGGGTTGTTTGATTTTTTCTTGCTGATTTTCCTGAATTCTATATAATTCTAGTTATCAGCCCTTTATTATATGTGTAGCATGTGAAAATTTTCTCCCATTCTGTAGGTTGTCTGTTTGCTCTCATGACAGTTTCTTTGGCTATGCAGAAGCTTTTGAATTTGATCAGGTCCCGTTTATTTATTTTGGTTGGTGCCGTGATTGCCTTTGGGGTCTTCTTCATAAATTCTTTGCCTAGGCCAATGTCTACAAGAGTTTTTCCAACATTTTCTTCTAGAATTCTTACAGTTTCATGCCTTAGGTTTAAGTCTGTTATCCACCATGAGCTGAATTTTGTGAGAGGTGAAAGGTGTGGATCCGGTTTCAGTCTTCTGTATGTGGCTATCCAGTTTTCCTAGCACCATTTGTTGAATCAGGATTCTTTTCCCTGGTGTATGTTTTTGTGTGCTTTGTCAAAGATTAGATGGCTATATGAGGATGGTTTTATATCTGGTTCTCAGTTCTGTTCCATTGGTCTCTCTCTGTTCTTGTGCCAAATTTATTGAAGACCTAATATTTACCAGACAATATGTTAAGTTCTAAGTTATACAACAGTGAACAAAGCACACCTGAATCCTGCCCTGATAAAGTTGGTTTCTAATAGGCAAGCATTTTCCCAATAATTAATGATATAAATAATCCACTAATTACAATTATGATAAGTAAATGGATATATGGAGGGAGCTGTGAGAGTGTTAAAAGGGATCTAATCTAATATCCGGAAATGGGAAATATTTACTAATAAAAGAGACATTTATTTGGGACAGTACAAAAAAAAAGAAAGAAACAGATGGAGAGGAGCGGTGGAGAAAGGCAATAAAAAAAAGAGAAGGAAAAAAAGAAAAGAAAGAACAGTCCCAGACCTGGTTAATTTTGTAAAGAGATGTTATTGTTAGTTAAATGAGCTTAGACCTTCATAATCCTGATCAGAGAGCATAGATCTATATTATCCAGAAGAGAATTTTAACTCAGAATTTTTATGATGAAGAAAGTTCTTTAAAGAACTGTTTATTTTGTTTCCTTAAGGAATTACATTCTAAATTTTTCTACAGATTAAGATGAACTCTCCAAATTTCACAGCCTCAGGCAACAGCTAATAGTAATTGAAATCACTTTCAATGCTGGGGAATTGAGACTTTCTTTTATCAGAGGGTGAATTGAAATGATTTACATTGTAATTTAAAGTTTGGGATTCAGAGACAAGAATGATTTTTTTCACATGAAATTAGACTTTCACTCAAACTGATACCAAAACCTGTCCATTCAATTACCTTAGCCAGAATGAAGCATTAGGAAATAAGCAGGTCATTTTATGTTGGGAGACCTGAGCATCCTCACTTCTGTGGTTCAGGAGGTATGGGATATATCATTTGCACCACCTCTCAAACTCTCAGCTGACCGTTAACCTCAGCCATTAGTGCAGCAACAAGCTTTGCATAGGTTTCAGTCCAACTCCACTCTTCCAGTGTTCTGCCGCAGGTTCCTCTGAAACCCCTGTGGGAGATGCCTGAATGAATCCCATTCAACCCTCACACAGGAATGGGAACTTTATTCTCTGTGGCGTAACACTGCACTAAAAGGAGATGACAACTAGGGGGTAAAATTTCCTCTGATTCCTTCCCTTGGGAGGACAATTCTAAATCATTATTAAAAGATGCTGGCCATCTTCAATAACAGCAGTGACCAACTTGATAATGTATCCTAGCATTAGTTTTCTCTCTCTTCTGCTTTTACTCTCCTCAATCCCAGTCATTAGGATCACTTCCAAAAATAAAGTACCTGCATGCAAGCAAGCCCAGTTCTCAGGTTCGGCTTTCAGGGGGGACCCCAGACTAAGAAAATTGCTTCTCAAAGTGGCCATAAGAAGCACACCCTCAATATGGAATACTGAAATAGAAGGAATGAATGCTCAGACAATCATGGCCCTGTTATGGACTAAATCTTTGTGTTCTGCCAAAATTCATATGTTGAAATCCTAACCCCCCAATGTGATGTTATTAGGGAGCGGGGCTTTGGGGAGGTAATTAAATCGTGAGAGTGGAGCACTCATGAATGGGATTAGTACTCGTATAAAAAGATATGAGAGAACTTGCTTTGTTTCTTCACTGTGTGATGATGCAATGATTAGATGGCTCTCTGTAAAGCAGGAAGAGGGCTTTCACCAAGAACCTGACCATGCTGGCACACTGGCGACTTGCAACTTCTAGAACTGTGAAAAATAGATGTTTGTTGTTTATGCACACAGTCTATGGTATTCTATTATAGCAGCCCAAGCTAAGATAGGCCCTGTATTGGGCATTGTCTTGGAAAGAAGTTTCAGTGAGATACAGCACATATTTGTGCAATGATGCCACTCCATTCATGAGTCAGTTGCCTCAGCAATACAGTCACTGAAGAGGGAGATCGACTAACATTAACAGGATACCTTCAACAAGTCTTCTCTGCCAAAGTCGAGGTCAGCAGCATTACAACCACCCATAGCATAGCTGGCCATAAAAGACAGTGATGAAACACTTCCCCCTGTGGGCAGATCTGTGGGTAATGCACTAATTTATTCACTTTTTATGGAGGGAGAAATGGCATGGTATATGTAGATTACTGGGCAGAGATAAATAGCTTATTAATTATGAACCTGAAAGGAGAAAAATTGGAAGATTGGACCAAAAAAAAAGGTGGGAGAAGAGGATGTTTATGGATTAATAGGAGGGTCTCTCATTAATGCTCAGTAAATAATATCCATAGCATAAAATTGTGATAATTAGGGACATAAAAGCAAAGGTAAATAGAGCAGGGACCATATTGGCAGAAGCACTGAAAATAGATTTGGGTATTAAAGACTGAAAAAAAGAGAATTAATTAGCACATAAAAAATTGTAGGAAGAAAAGGTAAAATTATAAATCATATAATTGTAAATCACTTTGGGTAGTATGGACATTTTCACAATGTTGATTGTACCGATCCATGAGCATGATATGTTTTTCTATTTGTTTGTGTCATCTATGATTTCTTTCCTCAGTGTTTCATAGTTCTCTTTGTAGAGATCTTTCATCTCCTTGGTTAACTATATTCCTAGGTATTTTATTTTCTTCATAGCTATTGTGAGTGGTGTTTAGTCTTTGATTTGATTCTCAACTTAACTTTTATTGATGTATAGGAATGCTACTGATTCGTGCACATTGATTTTATAACCTGAGACTTTGCTGAATTTATTTATCAATTCAAGGAGTCTCTTGGTGGAGTCTTTGGGGTTTTCCAGATATAAGATCATATTATCAGCAAAAAGTGATAGTTTGACCTCCTCTTTCCCAATTGGGATATGCTTTATTTCTTTTTCTTGCCCAATTGCTCTGGCTAGGACTTCCAGCAGTATATTAAATAGAAGTGGTAACAGTAGGTACCTTTACCTTATTCCACTTCTTAATGGGAATACTTTCATCTTCTCCCATTCAGTATGATGTTAGCTATAGGTTTGTCATATATGGCTTTTATAATCTTGAGATATTTTCCTTGTATGCCTAGTTGTTGAGCATGTTTTATCATAAAATGGTTCTGAATTTTGTTGAATGCTTTTTCTGCATCCATTGAGATGATCATATGATCTTTGTTTTTGCTTCTGTTTATGTGGTGAATCACATTTATTGATACATGTATTTTCTTATCTGTCATTTATTCTTTTAACTAAAAATGGAGTTCCATGGAAAATTGACTAGTTCAGTTTATAACACAATCAAGAAGTACTTTTCCTGAACCAACTATTGTTCTTCATTATGTAGCAGAAAAGTTTATGCCTACTTACAATTTTCTCACACAGAATATTAAAAAGTCATGTAACTTAAGGATTAAAGATTTGTAATTTTTTTTGCTTCATCAAGAACATTCTTGATGTTCATAAATGAAATTGGCTTTAAAAAAAACCAGCAAGTGCATGACAGTGAAGAATTCAATAGTATGTAACTATTAGGACAAGTTGGCATCACCATCTTGATTTGTGCTAAGTGCTTAAAGTTTCACACACCATTAAAGTAATGGTGTCAAGATAGTGAAAAAGGCAAGTAACCTCTTAGTAATAATGAAAATAGTTTTGACTTTTTAAACCCCTTGAAAGATTCTTGGGAGCCATATTGATCCATGGATTGGCTCCTTGAGGTTGGGAGTAAGCATGTTGCTCATCTGTAATCAATGAGACACGAGGAGGAGTCTGTCTCTGGAAGAGTTTTCTTCCTCTTAAGTAGATATAACAGAAAATATACCTCTTTCCTTCCGCAAGACATTATCTTATCTTGCTACTTACATAGTTGTATTTGATGCTCAGAACCACTTAAGCCAACCTAAAACCTTGATGGTCACCACGGCCAAAGAAAAAGCTGGTTACTATTCTAGCAGCTGCAGCAATTAAACCAGAAAAAAGAAAGAAAGAAAGAAAGAAAAGGAAGGAAGGAAGGAAGGAAGGAAGGAAGGAAGGAAGGAAGGAAGGAAGGAAGGAAGGAAGGAAGGAAGGAAGGAAGGAAGGAAGGAAAGAAAAAGAACAAGCTAGCATGAAGAGAGCTGCAAAGTAAGTAAATGAATAAATAAATAAAAAAAGGACCTGGATCCTTGAAGATTTCATTGAGCTACTTCTAATGTAGCTAACCACAAAGCCTGCCCACCATCATCTATTGTTATATGAGATAATAAATAGCCTTAGCATTTAAATATATTAGAGTTGAGGTTTCCGGGAAGAGGCATTCTGATGGATAAGTTTCATCTTCCTTTAACCCAAGAAATGAAAAAAAAACAAAAAACAAAAAACAAAAAAACACAAAACACTACACGACTATAAGAGAAATTCTTTCAAGGTTTTCCATTATCCAAAGGGTAAACTTGCTATCACAGGAAAAAACAGTGATTAATGTGGGAAATTATGTCAGTCTGCTACTGAAACAAGGTATGCTTGATATTGAGAGACTGTGCACATTCCTTACTTTTGACAATATTATGGAATGAAATTCAGTCTTCAGAAACAAGCGAAGGGGTTTTAATATACTAAAGTATTAGGTGTAAAGGTAGAGAAATAAGAAATTTCCACAAAGAGTTATTGGATCAACTAATGTTACCCATGTATTTAGATACATAGGAACTTGGAGTATTCATTTACCAACTTCTGCCTGTATCATAAGAGACTGAGGTTATCCTAGAACACGTACATTGTGGAAAAAAGTAAAATGTCTGGTGAACAAATGAGACGTCTGTTATAAAATTTCTCTGTGGAACAGCATTGATTTTCATCTGAGTAATACTCATTGCACTCACTCTTGCCTGGAGGTAAAGTACCTTAATGAAACTTGTCAAATGAATTGATGACAAAAATAAGACAAAGAAAAAAACCTATACTGTGATAATCCTTTGGTCTGTACAGGGAAAAGTTATTCAAATGCCAGCATTTCTAGTAAGTGTTGAAATTGTTTTAAACAAGCACATTAAGACTTAAAATGGCAAAAAAATATGCATTTTTTCCCCTTAGACCATGTTTTCATTGTAAAAATAGCATATGCATAATAAAGAAAATTTAGTAAGTAAAAGAAAGATGGAAAAAACTCATCCATCACAATCAAACTACCAAAACATAATTACTGAAAATTTTTTTGTATTTTCATTTGGTCTTTTTGTTTTAGCATATTTTTACATAGTTAAAATCACACCATTTATATATAACTTGTATCTTATATATTTCATATTATAGTATTATTTAAATAAATACTATTAGTAATAGTACTATTTAACTATAGCTAAATATTATTTAAATAAAATGTATTTAACTGAATAAATTAAAATAATTAAATGAATTATTTAATGAAATAATGAATGTTGCATATGTTATTTAGCCACTTATCACTTGTTGAATATTCAAATAGTTTCCCATTACTTACTATGACACATAGTACTAAGATGAAATTCTTCATCATAGGTTTTATATTTAATAAATATGTAGGGTTACCATTTTAATACTGTTTTCCAAAACATGAGTAACAGATAAAATAATAAAAAACATTATGATTATTTACATATAACATAAATGCATTTCCAATGTATGTTACCTATTTTCACAATAAGTTTTTTTTTTTTAATTTCAGCATATTATGGGGGTACAGATGTTTAGGTTACATATGTTGCCCTTGACCCCAATCCCCTCCAAGTCCAAGTTTCAAGCGTGTCCATCTCTCGGATGGTGCGCATTGCACTCTTTGTGTATGCATATACCCGTCCCCTCCTCCCCCTCCCCCTCCCTCCTGCCCAATATCCAATAGATGTTATTCTTATATGTACACTTATGTGTTGATCAGTTAATACCAATTTGATGGCGAGTACATGCTATGCTTGTTTTTCCATTCTCGGGATACTTCGCTTAGTAGAATGCATTCCAGCTCTATCCAGGAGTATACAAGAGGTGCTATATCACCATTGTTTCTTATACCTGAATAGTACTCCATGGTATATATATATATATATACCACATTTTATTAATCCACTCATGTATTGATGGACACTTGGGTTGTTTCCATATCTTTGCAATTGTGAATTGTGCTGCTATAAACATTCGGGTGCAGGTGTCCTTCTTATACAGTATCATTTTTTCTTTTGGGTAGATGGCCAGTAATGGAATTGCTGGATCGAATGGTACTTCTACTTGTATCTCTTTAATGTATCTCCATATTGCTTTCCACAGAGGTTGCACTAGTTCGCAGTCCCACCAACAGTGTATGAGTGTTCCTATCTCTCCGCATCCACGCCGACATTTATTGTTTTGGGACTTTTTGATAAAGGCCAGTCTCACTGGAGAGAAGTGATGTCTGATGGTTTTGACTTGCATTTCCCTAATGATTAGAGATGTTAAGCATTTTTTCATATGTTTTTGGGCCATTATTCTGTCTTTTTTTGAAAAGTTTCTGTTCATGTCCTTTGCCCACTTTTTGATAGGGTTGTTTGCTTTTTTCTTGTTGATTTTCCTGAGTTCTAAGTAAATTCTAGTTATCAGCCCTTTATCGGATTTGTAGCATGCAAAAATTTTCTCCCATTCTGTAGTTTGCCTGTTTGCTCTTGTGACAGTTTCTTTGGCTGTGCAGAAGCTTTTTAATTTGATCAGGTCCCATTTATTTATTTTTGTTGTTGCTGTGATTGCCTTTGGGGTCTTCTTCATAAATTCTTTGCCTAGGCCAATGTCTAGAAGAGTGTTTCCAGCATCTTCCTCTAGAATTCTAATAGTTTCACTCCTTAGGTTTAAATCTGTTCCCAGTGTGAGTTGATTTTTGTGAGAGGTGAGAGGTGTGGATCCTGGTTAAGTCTTCTACACGTGGCTATCCAGTTTTCCCAGCACCATTTATTGAATAAGGATTCTTTTCCCCAGTGTATGCTTTTGTGTGCTTTGTCAAAGATTAGGTGGCTATATGAGGATGGTTTTATATCTGGGTTCTCAGTTCTGTTCCACTGGTCAATGGCTCTGTTTTTGTGCCAGTACCAAGCTGTTTTGATTACTACAGCCTCATAAGAAAGTGTGAAGTCTGGTAAGTTGATACCTCCCATTTTGTTTTTATTGCCCAGAATTGTTTTTGCTATGCGGGATCTTCTCTGGTTCCACATGAAGCATAGAATTAATTTTTCTACATCTGTGAAGAATGATGTTGGTATTTTAATAGGGATTGCATTGAATCTGTAGATCACTTTGGGTAGTATAGACATCTTAAAAATGTTGATTCTGCCGACCCAGGAGCATGGTTTGGTTTTCCACCTGTTTACGTCCTCTGCTATTTCCTTCCTCAGTGTCTCATAGTTCTCCCTGTAGAGGTCTTTTACCTCCTTAGTTAAATATATTCCTAGATACTTTATTTTCTTTGTTGCTGTTGTGAAGGGAGTTGAGTCTTTGATTAGGTTCTCGGTATGACTGCTATTGGCATGTATGAAAGCCTCTGATTTGTGTGTATTGATTTTATATCCTGAGACTTTACTGAATTCATTTATCAATTCCAGGAGTGTCTTGGTTGAATCCATGGGGTTTTCTAGATATAATATCATGTCATCAGCAAATAGTGAGAGTTTGATCTCTTCTGTTCCCATTCGTATGCCTTTAATCCCACTCTCTTGCCTGATTGCTGTGGCCAGGACTTCCAGCACTATGTTGAATAGAAGTGGAGATAGTGGGCAACCTTGTCTGGTTCCAGTTCTAAGTAGAATGCTTTCAATTTTTCCCCATTCAGTATGATGTTGGCTGTGGGTTTGTCATAAATGGCTTGTATCATTTTTAGGTAAGCCCTATTTCACAATAAATTTACCGTGTATATGAGAGTGACCATGTTATCAATTCCTCCTCATAGTATTAGGATTGTAATATTTCATAATATAAATTGAATAGTTAATAACATAACTTTACCAACTTCTGTAATTTTCATAACCATCTAGACATGCACGTCTAATACAAGAAAATCCTTAGGCTGTTCAAGGATTTGGCAGATTACAGGATGTCATCTTGTTATGTCTATTTTCATTTTGTCCAAATTTTAATAAACATAGAGTCCAACAGGGCCTGGTGAGGTAAGTGAATTAAGGCATGCAAATGTAAGTTTGGTTCTTTTTTGTAATCTAAAATTTTGGTGTTCATCATAGATTTTTGCATTTTTATATTTTATATTTTTTAAAATATTACATTAAATATTATATAATGTCATATTGAGTTTTTTGGTACTTCCTTAGATTTTGTGTCTTAATAGAGTACCTCACCTGCCTCATTCTAATTAGAATTATTGCCTGACATTAGCCTGAAAGTATTTTGCCTATATGTTTTCAATTTAAATAATTTAAACATTTTTCCCTTAAACACATTAAAATTAATTTTTAAAGTTACTTTATTCCTAAGAGTAGTTCTTTAGCAGGATTACACAATGCTGTATTGCCTCAGTCATTTAGAAAGGGCTTGGCCATTTTGGCATAAAGCACTTTATGATTTATGATATGTAAAGGAATATAAAGGGTAGATGCTATTATTAACAACATGATATATCAAAAGCAAACCATCCTAGTTTTGAAAAAATAAAAAATGTAAACTTCAAAATGATCATAAAACTACAAAAGCTATTGATATGTGTAAACTACGCAGACCAGAGAAGTCCAATAGAAATTTCTGCAATGGAGAAAATGTTCTATATCTGTGCTATTTGTTATGGGACCCACTGATCAATGTAGTTCTTGAACACGGGTGATGAGGGGCTTAGTTTTACATTTTATTGTATTTTAATAATTTAAATTTAAATAGCTCCATGTGTCTAGTGACTACTGTAATGGATAATAGATGTATTATAGATCTGTGGGTGTCTTAGACTTAAAGGACCAACTATAATACAAACTGCTTGAATCACTTACATTTTATCTAAAATGTTACTTTTGCCTTCAGATTATTTCCAAACTAAGTGTCTGCAGCTCAGGAATAGGACCATATATCATATATCTCTTGAAAAGTAGGGAACTTGAAAACCTGATACGGAGTATTTAACAAATAAGTCCTATCAGCTTGTTTAACACATGCTTTATGGCTTCCGAACATGTTCAAGTTATTTCCAGTCTTGTGTATCTTAGGGGCATATTTACCTTCATAAGGTCCTTTTTAGAAGTGACAGAAAGAAGAATTTCATCTGTGTCAAATGATAATTTTGAAACTTAAGCTGGCTGCAAACAAATAAACCAAAACCAAAAAAAAAAAAAAAAAAAAAAAAAAAAAAAAAAAAAAAAAAAAAAA
>RJWJ010035487.1:0-16620 GCA_004363605.1 Indri indri
GTTATTCCTAGAAGTTTTGTTGTTGCTGCTATTGTGAATGAGAATTTTTTTTTATTATGTTGTCTGTTTTTGGTGGTTATATGGAAAATCCCATTAATTTTGTGCATTTATTTTGTAACTGTTTACCTCACTGAACTTTCTAATTATTTAAAAGCATTTTTAGTTGGTTCTGTTGAGTAAATGATTATAACATCTACAGGTTGAATAATTTTGTCTCCTGCTTTCTCATAATTCTTGTGTAGCTTCTTTATCTTGCCTGACAGCAGTTGCTCAAATGTCTAGAACAGTGCTAAATGGTGGTAGTGATTGTGAGCATCCTTTTCTTGTCTCTGAATTTAATATTAATACTTCTAGTATTTTACCATTAATTATGATGCCTGTGTTTGGTTTGAGATAGATTATCATGGAAAGCATGAAGTCTTCTAACTTCTTCTTATTCATTAAAAATTGATACTGAATTTTATCAAATGACTTTTCAAGATTAGCTATTGTGGTAATTCAAAAGCTTTTCTCCATTGATTTGTTTATGTCTTAATTATTAATTATGTTAATGCATTAAGAAATACTGAGATATCTTTACATCTTTAGGGTAAACTATGTTTACACATGAGGTCAGTCTGTGGTTTCCTTTATTATGCTTTATCAGTTTTTTTATTTTTAAAGTCAGAGGTATTATGTTAGCTTTCTGTTACTTTTGTCCACTTGAACCTTTTACATAGCCTGGAAATTATCTGTGGCTGGAAGCTCAAAGAAAACTTGATTGTGTAAGTAATCTGAACTAAAATTTTTTTTGGAAACAATTTCTTAATAACTTTTACATTTTTCCATGATTACTGATCTGTTCTTTTTCAACTTCTTCTTGGGCCAGTTTGCCTCTAATTACTATTTTGGCCACGGCCCACCATATTTGATATGTGCTATTCTCATTTCTGAAACCTTCTAAGCGTTCGGTAATTGCCTTTTGATTTCTTTTCCAATCAATGATTTTTTTTTCTTTAAAGAAGAGCTATAAAGTTTTTCCAAGAGCTTGGCTCTTTTTTGACTTACGCTTTTGTAATGAATTTATAGTTTTATTACAGTGTGATCAAAGAATGTGGCCAAAGTGATTTCTTTTGGAGGGAAATTACTTAAGATGTTTTGGTGGCCTAATATAAAATCAAGTTTTGCAAACTTTTCTTCTATCTTTTCTTAACAGAATTGACAGAGATCCTTCTCTTTAATCATTTATGCATTGAGCATGGTTTCAGCCATGTGTCCCGTACACGCCAGGCATTGTGTTAGGCATTCCAAGATATAAAATCAATACATCATAAGCTTTCCCTGAGGTTGAGAAAGTTTGTATAGGACATAGCTACATGAAGACCTAATAATTATAACAGAGAAAGAAATGCAACAGCAGTGGAATGGTCAAAAGGAGGCAGCAGAGAGTGACAGCCACACCCTGTCATAGGTTCTGGGAATACAAGTTTGCCTAACATGACCCTGAGAGGCTTTCAGTCCTAAAGTGTCAAAGATAAATTGAGGGAAGAGACAGGCTTTTTGGAGGCAAGACAAATAATTAGGAAATCGCTATAGTCATTCAGTAATAAGTTAGAACACATAAAAGATGTTTGAGAACGAAAAGAGGAGATTTTCACATTTAAGGGGCAGGTAGAAGAAGCGAGGTCCACACAGGAGGCTGAAGGAGGTAGGAGTGGAGTTTTACAGAAGACACAAGAGAACATGGCAGGTGTGCCTGGTCAATTGGGTCAAATGTAGCCAAAAGGTCACGTAAGATAAAACCGTCTATTGCCCTTGGTCTTCGGTGACTTGGGGAAAGCAGTTTTAGTGAAGTGAGGGAAAGAAGCCACGGTGTAGGCAGGTTGAGGCTTAAATGGGAGGAGAGATGGTGGAGACCAGTTCTCCAAGAGCTTAGTTGTGGAGGGAATGAGTGAGTCAGGGCAGTCATTAAAAGAGCAAAAGATCAACAAGATCCTTGTGAAGATATAAAGACAATGTAAGCATGTTTAGAGAATGAGGAGGGCGAGCTGAGAGGGAGAGAAGGTATGGTTGTCCTTAAGAGGGCCCTAAACAGGTGGGAGACCCAGGGTGAGACACAAAGCCCAGGTGGGAGATGACCTCTGACAGGTGGGGGGCACCCGTTTTTGAGCTGATGGAAATGACTGGTACCTCTAGACAGTGTGGGCGAAAAGGTGGCATCTCCCCATTTCTTTGCAAGCCTGCGTCACTGTAGAACCTTCAGCCACACTCCTGGCCCCTGACTGGCAGGCCCAGGGGCTTGGCCTCCGTGTTTACAGTTTGCATCCCAGGGATGACTCAGGATCTAGCCCTTCCTCCCCTGCCGATAGAAATAGGAAAGAATCTCTACACTTACCTTGCCTGAGGCTGTTGTCTCTGTTGGTCAACAAAGAGTTTCCAGAAGTCTCTCTTTAACTAGTGGTATGCAGTGGATTGTCAGAATAATTAACCCAGTCGATTGTAAATAAGGTGATTGATACATGCCATCAGGTCACAAAACTTTCTGTTAGTGTAAATACAAGGTATAAATAAATCAAAATAACTTTTCAAATCCTCAGTAGGCCTTCCTTTCTGTTTCTGATGAAAGATTATCACAAACAACACATGAGCAAAAATGCCTAAGAAGGTGACCTGTATTTTAGTGCATTGCATTTTAATATCTGAAGTTTATTTCTACTGCTAACTTTGAACTCTTAGAGATATGTTTTGACGCCTGCAAAATTTTTCCATTTGCACTTTAGGCTCTCACAAGTTGATAATGAACTACACTCTTAAAAGTAAGGCGGGATTGAGAACTTTTTTTTGTCTTTTTCTGTTATTCTGGAAAACACTCTGTCCTTATAGAGGGAAACTTCTGCTTTGATTAGCACTATAAATAATATGAGACAAAGCCAAGAAATGAAAGATTACTCACACAGGCTCCTATATTGAGTAAGATCTCACATATTAAAAATCAAGGTTGGCAGTTTAACAGGCCTATTATGGTTCAGAAATCCCCTGGGGGACTTTTAACCATCTTTTTTTGCATGTTCACATTTAAAAAGGCTGAGTCCCTGTCATATCTCTACCTAAAGGGCGCGCTCAGGCATTGATTTTGATTAAGTGTCACCCTGACTATACCAAGAAGTCAGACACTACACAAAGGCAGATACTCCAAGGGCTTTCCTTGGAGAGGAGGATGAAAAGGGAAGTGTGGGAACATCAGCTCACGTGAGAAGTATGAATTCAACAGAACATCCAGACGATTTGCCACCTTTGTGAGCAGTGCAGAGAACGCCAGTTTGGTCCAACTTCCCGGCACACCAAAGAGGGCAGCAGCGCCTCTGTGAAGTACGCTGTAAACTTTGGTGATAATTTATGTTTCCACTTGCACTTGCTGATAATCTCAACTGCTCAAATGTTGACACAATCCAAGATAACCAGGCAGAAGTTTGGTCTTAAGCACCTGGAGTCCTATCCACTAGTGATTTAGATAAAGCTGCCTTCGATATTCTTCCTACACCCCTCTCAAATTTGCCCATCCACATCACTTGGTTAAGCAGCCCTGGCCTTTGAAATTAAATCTAAGCATTCTCAGAGGGTTAGTTAGGGTCTTCCTGCCTCGGGACAGTCCACTTAGCCTTGTGGCTCTTCTAACAAACCAGGAGCCTGGGATTCTGAGAAAATGAAACCAAGCAGATTGATGTGCTTGGGGGCAGGGGCACCTGGAATCGAGAGCAGCTTCCACCTGCTGTGCTCCTTTTAATTGCTGTTCAAGAGCCCCAGTGAAAACTTGGGTGAGCTGAGAGAGCATGGAGCCTGCTAGGCTCCCCACACCACCCCCACCCCCTTGCAGACACGATTGACTTTCCACTTGCAGTGACCTGCCCGCCAGTGTGACTTATCAGCTGTTTGCCCTTTGTCAGGAAAAGAAAACAAATTGTGGAATGTACTGCTCTGCATGCTAATGAAATGGCTGAGCCAACCCGGGGGAGAGGGGGTGGGTTATGAGAAGGTTCGCGAGTGAGGAAAATAATGATCTTCAGTTTCTGACCTCCTGGCACGGCGGCGGTATTTATCAGGAGGTGCATGTGACTGGTTAAGACACAGAGCCCCAGCTTGAAGGAAACAGCTGCTCTCGGCGTGCTCCGGCACTTGGCAGCTGGACAGGCAGAGTGCTGATGTGAAAAATACCACGACAAAACCACCCCAGTAAGTAACTGGAGAGCTTTCCTCTGCGTGTGTGTATGTGTGTGTGTGTGTGTGCGCGCGCGTGCGTGTGCGTGCGTGTTGCAAGCCACCAACAACTTTTGATCTTGATTTTGGTTTCCCTCTGGCACTACAGAAGGAGATTTTTTATTTGTACCTGTTAAAAGCCATTTGTGTTTTTACTGACTTTTTTAGAACCTGTTCTTTTCAGCTATGTTGTCTTCCAACGTTGAGAATGAATGGGGCACATTGCTTGATTCCTATCTGGGATTCTATTTCCAGGGGTTCCAGGATTTTTATGGTCCATGGTGTTTAGGTTCAAAGCCAAGATTCAGGTTCTGAAGCAGAGAACTCATTGAAGTGAGTTGATGACTAGATTTGATTTTAATCAGTTTTACCACTGAAACTTGAAAACATAGTTGTTTAAAATAACGTGAATTTATTGTTTGGCTGACTTGTCTCATTTAACTATGTATAACAGTCTGCAAAAGGACAAAATAATATTTAGACTTAGATTAGAGATCATATTAAAATTTCATGCATGCTTTTCAACTCTTTGAAAGCTGTATTTTATAGCTCTTTTCTTCAATGGGGTAATTCACCTTCATAACTTTAAAATTTTTACTTGCCCCTGGTCTTCCTTGTTTTAGTGTTTTTATGATGCTAAGAGTCTTTCTTCCTTGTTTATGACCCGGATTATGGAAGTGCTGCCTGAAGCGGGTGGCTGGCATCGGGTGGCTGGCATCGGAATAACCAACAGGACCAGTTCTTTCCCAGGTTCGTTCAGCAATAACGGAGCTTGCTCTTGGGACAGCAGCAAAGCAGGCACCATACTGGAACCGAGCTGTTGTTCAGGGATTTTTGTCCTTCCGTGATGTCACCAGGCAGACTGCTTAAGAGGAAAGGAAAAAAGGGGAAAAGAGAGAGGGCAGAACCCTGAATTGAATCGATGATGTAAACCTCTGAAAGTGACAGGCCTCTGAATCAGAGGCTGCAGGGAGATCACCAAACAGGTTCCTTTTTCTGGGTTGCCTGGATTTTAGGGAGGGGGAGCAGAGAGTGGTTGTTTTTCTTTGAAGTCTTACCAAACAGTTGTTTTGCTTGGGATGAGCCTAGGACACTCCGAAGTGTGCTTGTTTTCCCAGGTGACTGACGGATTATCACATAGGCTCATGTTGTACAATTTTTATCCACCTTCCGCCTCCTGTCACAAGGGAACTTTGTTCTTTCTCCAACCTGCCACCCCTTGTTGTACTTGGAGAATGGATTGAGAATGATCCAGGGCGCACTGGTTCTGCTGGGAGATACCTGTGTAGGTTCTGCGTAGAGTTTCCTTAGATACACTTGGCCTTGAGTACCACAGCAACCAAAGATCTCTGATGGAAGCAGCTTCAGATGCCCTAAGAAAATGGTTAGTCTGGCGGGCATTGAGAAGTTCTCCCTTTTCTTTTCCTTAAAATATAGAAGACTGGCCAATGAGCAAAAATAATTCCAACACCTCTGATTCTCGCTATGCCTCGCTTTGCATGAGGTCCTTGGGTCAGGCTGTGGCTTGTGACTTCCCTTCCCTGTCTGATTGTGGAGGGCTGGCTGTCCTCCGGGGCCATTCTTCAGGGAGTTTGTTTCTGGTATAGTTTCACTTTTTCCACAGGTTGATAGTGCAAAACAACTCTCCCGTGAAATTGTGTCTCTGGAATAATAGAGCCTCCCACGGTAAAATGGACTGTCTCAATGGGAGTCAGAGTAATCCTTTGAATTATCCAACTGCTGAGTTTTTGAAATCCCATAGATTATTTTGAAAAACCCACGATACTTTGACTTTTCAAAATATTAACAGTGAAATAATAAAAGTAATTATTTTACAGATGGTACATTTATTGAGTCAAAGACTTTTAGATCTGGATAGAAATTATAGAATGCACAATTTAACCTCTTCATTTCAAAGATGAGGAAACTGTAGCAAATGTATCTGGGTCACAGTGATGAACCAGAAAAGAGAGCCCAAGGCTTCTGCTACTATTACCATCATAATATTAATGCTAATAATTATACTTTACACTGATTGTGCACTTACTGTGCCAAATGATGTGCTAAGCAAGTGTCTTTATTTTCACAGACCCCTTGCAGTAACTCTGTGTGCTAGATGGTATTATTCCAGTTTATGGATGGAGAAACTGAGGTTCAGAAACCCCTTAGCCACTTGGCCATACATGACACAGGCAGGAGTGACACCTAGATCTGACTAGAACTCATGCACATTAAAAAATAAAATTGGAATGCCTGTGCCAACCCCACACATTTAAACTTAAAGGATCATGAAATGCAAATGAGTATTCCCAGCACACTAAGATTAGACACACAATGCGTGTTATGGCCCTCTCATGGCAGGAAGGGCTAGGTTTCCCCCGTGACAGTCCGTGCCCAAGCTGTACAGGCTCACGGACTGCCAGTGTGTTTTTCTCTTTGAAAATAGTTCGATGATGGCCCTCACGCTGGTAAGAACAGCAACCGAGAGCTTCGTTGCGAACCTGGACTCACAGCTCCCATGCCCGCCCTGGCCTTTCCCTCGTTTTTTCCTGTCACTCCTTTCCTTTGGAGGATGGCCACTCTGCCCATGCCCCACCCCAGATAGCTGGCTTGGTGTTGATAAAACTGTTATCGGCCCCCTTCGTTGCGGCTCATCCTGGAAGGCTGGTTGTCCTAGTGGCTTGTTTATGAGTAGAAATGATGCAATCGCCACTCTGCTCCCTTTGTTCCAGCTCTGGGTGTGCGGGGTGCGCCACAGGGCAGGGAGTGGCTGGGAGTGGGGCGGGAGGCGAGCTGTGCTTTTCTCTGCCCTGCCATTTGCCCCAAGTCACACTTCTGCCCCAACCTGTCGCATATCTCAACTTTGGCTGTCTAGCTTGCGGCCGTGAACCTGTGGCCTCTCTGGTCATCAGACAGACAGGGCCTTACAGAAAGCTGCTTCTTGAATCCTCTTACAGATGTCATTTGGCTCTGGATGTTCCTCCATTTGGTTAAATGTCCAAATTAGGGTTGGGGACAAAGAGAAAGAGCTCTGGGTAATACATAAGCAGCCGGCGGGGAGGGTCCTTTGGTTAATGAGGGGGAATTAAGCAAGTAGACCATGCGTGGATGACTCCGAGAAAGTTACCAAGGTTTTTGCAAGGTCGATACAAGATTACACATTTTGAAGATCAAGCTATTTATAGCAAGAAAGGGAATTTTTAATCTTTAATCCCATCTGCCTGCTGCCTCTAAAACTAAGCCCAACTCAATAGTAGCTAGTGATGCAGTCTGCTAAACCCAAACCACTGGGAATTACCTCTGATCTTACCAGAATTGCTTATTTCTGTAGAAGCTGGCATAGTCTAGGGGGTGTCATATGGGGACACACGAAGTGGACTCAGGATTGTGACAGTTTGCAAGCCAGACTCCAGAGGCGGTTTGAAGCAAAATAAAATGCTTGATTAATTTGTTGGATAAAGATTAATTTGTTGTATGATAAGGAAACAAATTCTGTGATACGGTGCTTGTTTTATTTCTTTGTTTTTGTCAGATTGCTTGTTTCAAAGACATGTGTTTCCAAAGAAACGGGTTAACTAAGTTAACTCTCTGATCCCCTTTCCCTTTGTATGAATTGCTCATTTATAGTCCCTGGAGTTAACTCTTTCCTGTCCTGTTTCCATTGCTCTGTGGGATTTGAAGTCTTTAGGCTTTCTGCTGTTTCAAGTGGTTATTGTACCTTCAGAGTCTGTGTATGTACAGTTGCCATGCTTTGATCCTCGAGCCCATCTTTGGTACTGAGAAGACGAGCCCCTGCGTTTGTAGATACCTACATAAGGCACCTTCTTGCACTTTGCCACAATCCTGTGAAAGAGAGAGGCTACTATCACCATTGTTTAGAGAGGAAACAAGAGAATGAGGGAAAGTGTGTGACTTGTCCACGCTCCTGGGAAAAGTAACTGACAGAGCTCAACTATGTCTCCAGTCTACTGACTCTAAATGCCAGGCTTTTTTATGCTGTCGTCCAGACAAAAACCAATTTCAACTGTTTTATGGCCATGTACTTACACATAAGCTGTAGAATTATCCTTTGTGATAAAAAGTGATGTAGCTTGTATTATTATCTTCTGATAGGCAAAGGGCAAATGGATGATTGATATGTGATATGCCATTTTGTGCATATCAATGGTGATATTTCCAAAGCCTATAGTCAATTGACTTTGGGAACAGGGTCAGCTTAGTCACAGACACAATAGTATTTGCTTGGGGTAATATTTTTAAAGGAACTTAGTGATCATTTTTCTCCTCCGCAGACTCAATGTGGTTAAGTTGGAGTCAATACCAACTATGGTGTGATGTAACATTCGGCTTTTAGAGGGGATTTGGTTGTGTTCTGAGATATGAAAAAGGCAGCCTGCCCTTCAGCGTTCACTCTCCTTGCCCGACAAAACCATCCACATTCTTGAAAGTTCTGCCTGGGTACAGCACCTTTGTTCCCATGGAGGAGTAGGGCACTCTGACCACTGGCATAGTGTCCCCTGGGATCACTTCCCAGTACAATTATCTGCCCACAGCTGAGAGCATCTTAACTTACTGGAATAATCGAGACTCTTCCCTGTCACTCAATTTTCTGTTATGGCAATTCAGGTTATTGTATGACAGCATTATCAGTACGTTGGCAAGATCATAAAATGACAGTGCACGATGGTCGATGACTTTACAGTGCAACCGCACTTTTTCATGGCTGGGCTTTAGAGGCAGGGGCGAAGCCAATGAACAGCTTTGTGACAATAAAAGCTGTCATAGTGTTTCTTCCTAAAGTAACTTTTTTGAGTATCAACGTTTCACGTTCAAAGAAGGTAGCCTTCTTTGAAGTTAAAAAATCCTGAAAAACATTTAATTTATGAGCTGACTCAAAGAGCATTTTTCCTTAGTGACTGCTGTAATAATCAGAACTTTCTGTACCTTTCAAGAGGACAAAAGAGAAAGAAAATTAAAAAGAAAATAAAAGAAAATGAAATGGTGAGTTAAAAGTCTACCTTCCTGGATTATAGTCTGTAGAATTTGAGGTAATATAAACCTTGATGCCCCTATTGTAAGTGGAGAATTCAGCTCAATGTATAAATGACTTGTGTAGCTGCGGATATCCCAACATCTTTTAAGTTTCTATTTGAATAGATTGGTAATTTTATTTTCTGAAGGATTCTCTATTTGCCAAATGCTGTCCTATCTTTACACTTAACTTAGTGTTGGTTTAGGTGGACCCATTTCCACTCCACAAGACATTCTGAGCCCCTTGTATAGATCATTATGCCATTGATTTGCTTTTGTGTTTTCAGTGTTCTCAGAATTTCACCTTTGACCATGTTCCAGCTACAGTTTTTGACAGAGAACTAATTATGAGGGAGAAATGACATTGGAAAAAATTAAATTCATATCTAATCCCAGAATTTCATATTAGTCACTACTTTTCCATTGCCTAATTGTTTCAAAAATCACAAACAGAGAAGTGCATTTGAGTGTGTGTAAGTGATTTTAGTTGCTTCTCTTTTTCCCATCTGGGGTGTTTGTATCGTGGTAGAAACCTTAATAATTAATGAATTGGCCAAAAGAAGGAGCAATGAGCTGGAGAAGAACTTAGGCAAAAGAGGCCATCCATCTGTCATGGAATCAGACTATAATTTTTTTTAAAAATTGGCTTAGTCACTTCTCTGTTTTGTTTTCAGAAAGTAAAATTTTCCCCTCCATCCAACAATTCAAATTGGGCTGAACCAAATTTCCTTGGAGTTTTTACATAAATTAACTTTGGAAAGGTACCAGGAAGGATTCCATCCTAGGAGTTTACACACATGGGTTGGTTTTGCAGAACTCTTTAGACCTGGGATCAAAGAGTCAGGAAGGATGAATGTCCTTTTCTGGCCACACCCGAACAACGTGGTTGTGACCATCAGGGAAGAATCTTCTCAAGTCTCAGGTTAATATAGATTTTTGGAGCCCATAAACTACTCAGGAATTTTTAAACAATTTTAAATTGAAGAACTGAGTATAATCTCCATATTTGGTTCTGGAAAACTCATACTATGCGTTCAATTTGACTGAACTTTGGATTCTGCTCAGGTTTCAGTTCTGTTTTTTAAAAGTAGAAAGTATTTCATTTTGCATGGAATGCTTGCCATTCAAAATCATCTGAGTTGACAGAATGTTTTAGAGATCATTATTTTTTTATGGCAAGTACAGTGCCCAGTCCGAATGGTGGTGCTGGAAATTTCTCTGTAGTTCATTTCTGTCCCCAGTAACTCTTGATTCTGAGATGAATCTGCTTCTTTCTATTTGCCTTTTGTAGTAGGCATTTAAACTGTGTCTGCTATTGAGAGAGGAGATTAAATAATGCTTATTTTTACATCACTCAGAGGTAGACTTCTCAACATTCTTATAGAAGAGAAAAATAAATTTTAGAGAGGTCATATACCTTGCACAAGCCAATGAGTAGGATTCTGGCCCTAGTTTGCCTGAAAACAAAGTACATGCAGTTTTTCAATCAACCACACTGTCTCTTTCTATGTCTATGTTAAAAACGGATGCTTTCTGTGGAAAAGGCAGCCATTCTGTGGAGTCAGGATTCTGCTGTCCTTGTCATATGACTGACATTATGTCATGCCCAGTGCATACCCATTTCTATTAGAAGGGTGCTGTAAGACAAAGAAATGCCCTAAGATTCTGTGGATTCATGGTTGAACCCTGCAGTCTCTTTTTAGCTCCTACCCAGAACACATTAAGTTTTCATTACTAAGGTGTTCTCTCAGCTGTGCTGCTCTGCACCTTTGGCAGGGTGCTCCTGCAGAGCTAAGCCTCTGGCAACACTCAAAAATCATTGTACTATATCAGATGGTGACAGGTATAAAAAAGATCATGCCTATAGGACAAACTGAGTAACCAGCGGTGACAGTTGGCTTTACATTATATTTCATTTTTATAAAGAGTGACATAATATTGGCACCAAGACGGGTGATCATATGCACTCCCATAAAATGTTTTCTGGGGCCATGATTACAGATAGATAAAAGGGCCAAGGAGACCTTGAAGCAGGACCAGTGTGACATACCTCATGCCATTTTAATTCTTCATGTTTTAGAAGAGACACTGCTTTTAACCTCTCTTTGGAAGTTGCAAGAACTCTGGTTGACTTAAGCTTTGGTATTATTATGTAAGAATTGGTGGTTTATCTTTTTCAGCTGCAAAGATGACTGAGACATGTGTCATCCATAAAATTCTGCAACAATGTGGAATACTATCTCACATCAAGCTTGTGGATGAGAGGCTAATAGTTCGGAAAATTGTTTTGAGCTCTAATCCCCAGATTTAGAAATTTTACTCACTCAACCTCAGTGAATACAGATTAGTTGATAGTTTCCCTTATGTAGAAGCCAGAATTTACGTTTAGGTAACCAAAGTAATAGAAAAAAAATCCAAAATATATTTTCATATAATATTTTCATTTTCATATAATATGATTCATTTGCTATATTTAAACATATGCTTTTGCACTGCATACTGCACAAACATGAATAATATACATTTTATCCTATGGGATATTACTACCTTGTTAAGCAGATCAATATTTTTAAAAATTATGATGCTAATCATCTTATAACACATAAATATATGTTCTATAAAAGAGGGTTATACAAAGTTCTTTGGGGGTCCAGGGAATGGAGATAACTAACTGTATCAGAATGAGTCAGGGAAGATTCCCTAGGGTTGGTGACATTTGAACTGGGTATAAAAGGATAAGTAGTCATTGTTCATGAAGAAAAAACTACATTTTGAAAGAGTCCATACCAGAAATAACATGTAACTTGATAGAGCTGAATCATAGAATACATGTTGGAGGAGGGAGTAGAGAAAAGGATCAAAGACAAGATGGTTCCAGATGGTTAAGAGTAGTGTTTGCTCTTCTGAAACATTTAGATGTTTTTGAGAACTATTTAAAGTTAAAAGAATTCTTTTTATTATGGAAAATTTCAAATATATATAAAAAATAGACAAAATAGTATAATGAGCCCTTATGTATTTATTATCCAACTTTGAGAATTTTCAATTCATGGCAATGTTCTTTCATTTATATCCCCACCCATGTTGTCCTCTTCCCATATTAATTTCCAAGCAAATCCCATACATTTTGTCATTCCATCTATAAACATTTTAGTATGTGTTTCTAAAATACAAGTTCTCTTAAAAAGTCACAATATCATTAATACATCTAAAATAATTCTTTGTTATCGCAGCTTGTCAAGTAGAGGAATGATATGCATATATTTGCATTCTGGAAAACTCTGAAGGCACTGAGGAGGACAAATTAGAGAGAAAAAAATACTAAATGCCAAAAGAAGACTCCAGAGGTAGGTTAGAACTAGGGCAATGGTTATGGAGAGTATGGAAGAATTTTCAGAAAATTTTTAGAGTACAGTTGATAGTTCTTAAGATCAATCATATATGGGGGAGCAGGAGAGAAGGGAGTTGAAGAAGATTTGGAGGTTTTAATTTGGGTATTCAGCATATGAATTTGCCATTAACTTATGTGGTATAGAGAGTCCTTGAAAAGTAGTTTAACTTGGTGCAACAATACACAGAGACTATCGGAAACAAATCCAAAAATAACTTCCTATTACCCTGAAACAACACTTTGAGACTTGTGCCTGAAGTCCCAGCTACTCGGGAGGCTGAGGCAGGAGGATTGCTTGAGCTCAGGAGTTCAAGGCCAGCCTTTGCAACATAGAGAGACCCTGTCACTTAAAAAAAAAAAAAAGAAAAGAAAAGAAAAGAAAAAACCAAAACTTTAAGACTTGGAGCATTTGGAGTAATTTGATGCTCCACCTTAAGAAAGTCATTAACAAAACTTGGAAAACATGCAGAAAACATTCAAGGGTACAGAGGAGCCCAGGGACGGACTGAAAACTGAGACCTTTTCAGTTTAAATATGATTAATAGCTATAAAACCATGAAGGCTAATGCACATGACTTATTCACCAAACCCCAAACCACTAGAGGTTTGAAAGAGGTGAATTAAAAATAACCAAAAGAACACCCTCCCCATTTTATGATAAGAATGTTCAAACAAATAAAAAAGTTGAAAGAATTATACAATGAATACCCTTCTACAATTAGTGATTTACCATGTTTTTTTTTTTTTAACACTTCTATCTATTTACAATTCCTCTATTTGTCCATTGGTCCATCTTTTTTTTTTTTTTTTTTCCAGAATAAGTTGCAGACAGCAGTACACTTCATTCCTGAACACTTCATCATCGTACATGCCATTAGCCAGAGTTTACTATTTGTTTATGCAGGATTTATATTTTACACAAGAGAGATTAAATTTGTACATTTATTTTCTCAAAAGGTAAAGCTGTGATTCAAGAAGGATTAGCACAATTCATGGCTGATTTTTAGTGAGTTATTTATGAAAACAAGAAACTGTCTGAGAACTTCTTAATTCTCAAAAGCAGTCACACCCTGCTACAAAACAGCCTTTGAGGCACTGTCAGGTAATGGCCTGGCAAAGCCACCGTTCCTCTCAATGAATGTTCATTGAATTTGAATGAAGAAACTGACACCCTTCTAGAAACACAACAAGCTTTTCGCCAGTAAGTGATAGAGCTGGCACTAGAACTAATTACTTCTAATAGTTTCTCATTGAGCATCACTCTCTGCCTCTATCAACTCTGCAGAGTATAATGCAACATAGGAGATGATTTATTAGTAAAAAGGTGATACATTCTCTACAGAGTCACCATGAGATTGCTAAATGCGAGCAAATAGTTGGGCAATGGGAAGGGAGGTAAAATGTTCTCACAAAAAAGAACTCTATTCACATATTGAAAAAAAAAAACCTGTGTCCATTATTTACCCTCTGACTTCCTCCAAAGAGGATTAAAGCAGTTTATGATAAAAAGCAAAAATAAAATCAAACTGAAAATGATTAACACATTAATAAAACAAGGACAAAAAAATGCCAGTTAGTCAAGTGGCGAATAAGTTTGGACCTAGAAAGCTTTAAAATGTTCTCAATTATGCCAAATTCTGACATGTTCCGTCTTGCCGATTGGTTCAAGGATTAAAAATCAAACTGAGATGGTGTGTAAAAAATGTGTTCATTCAAATGTTTGTTGTTGATGAAGATCTCTGGTATTCATCTGGAAACTAAAAAATTTAATCAAATAGCTGGGCATTTAACTACACAGAAAGCAGCCATTCTGATATTAGAAAAATTTTTAAGTGTTTGATTGATTTTGTTGGTTTCCATTTTGGTGTTAAGATACTAGCCTATGTCAGTGGCTCTCAACTGAAAGTGATTTCGCCTTCTGAAAGACATTCGGCAATGTCAGGAGACATTTTTGGTAGGTCCAGCTGGAAGTGGGGATGGAGTTCTACTGGCATCTAGTGGGTAGATGCCAAGGATGCTGCTAAACATCCTACAATGCACAGGATAGGCCCCACAACAAAGAATTATCCAACCGAAAATATCACTAGTTCCAAGGTTGAGAAACGCTGGGCAATGTGAATCAACTAAAAATCTTACTCTAATATGCCTTCAGGACACTTTAGATGAACTACATGGAACTTTCTGCTTGTCACCGCTATTGGGCAGTAAGTGGGCAGTAGTGTGTAAGTAACCTCACACACTGTGAAATACTGCCACATCATCATCAGGGTGAAAATGAGATGTAAAATGACCAGTCCTTCAAAATAAGGTCTATGAGGTGCCACGTTGAGTGGTTCACAGCACAGGTTGACAGCACTCTTTGGTGTCCCAAAGAGGAAATGTTGGCAAGCAAGGATACTGATACTTAGCAGAAAAATATTCAAAGCAATGAGGGCCACACTGTTGATCAGAGCAGATCAAAGGATCTTTAGGTCCTAAGTCATGGGACAGTTCATCCCGGGATTTGGGGAGTTCATTTCTCTGTTTCCTGCTTTCCTCTTCTTCAGAAACTCAGGAAGGGGAACCAAGGGCAGCAGAAGCAGGCCATCTTGCTGCCCATCTGATCACTATGTATGTCTCGTTTACATTGCTCCCCTTCATCTTCCCCTTACTAATTATAATTATGTATGTTATGTTTGTAACCATGTTCTCCTTTCTTCACTTGCATTATAGCTAGTACCTTCCCTTTGGTTATCCTCTCTTCCTTCTGCATTTTCAGCTTTGTCCTCTACCAGATACTCTTCATCATTGCATAGGTAGGTGTTCTTCAGTAACTCTCATCTATGAACACATCCTTTGCTTCCCACAACCTCTGCCAGTTTTTCTTCACTCCAATCCTAGACAAACTTGTCTACACATGTGTCTTTGTCTACACATGCCGTCTTTACCTCCCATTTACTGTCCCACTCACACCAACCTGGCTTCTGCCCACAGATCCAATGAAGCCATCCTTGTCAAGGTCACCAGTGACCTCCTTGTGGCAAATTTTTCAAAAGCAAATAGTTTCCCATCTTTTTCTTATTTGACTTCTCAGTAGTGTTCAACATGGTTGTTGGTTTCAACTTCCAAGAGTGCATTCTTCTCCTGGCCTCATGGCACGGCATGGTTTTAAGCTTTCCTTTTCCCTGTCTGACAGCACCTTCTCAAGGTGCTTTGCTCTCCTCCTCTCTCTGTCCTCGAAACGTTGGAAAGCCCAAAACTTGAGGGTGGGCCCTCTTGTCCTCTCTCTTTATATTAATACTTTCTTCCTGAGCAGTCTGAACCATTCCTATGGCTTTAAATGCTGTTCTTCCAATTGTAAATTCCATTCCATATTTTTCCTTGGAGCTCCAGATTTGTTGAGATTGCAAGTCAACTTGAGACCCACACTCAGGAGTTTCCCAGGCGTCTCAGCCTTAACACATCTAGGCACAACTCCAGATTTCTTCCCATATGCCCTTTCCCTCCATCCTACCTGCCTTCTTGAATTTAGTAAATGGAATTATGATCTAGCTAGTGTTTCCACCTCTTTGTTCCTTCCCATCCAAAACTGAATCAGTCTCCAACCTTCAGCTCTTGGCTTAAATATCATCTCTTCAAAGAGGTATTTCCTGACCACCCAGCTAAAATGATCCCTTTTGCCATTCTCTACCTTAGCATCCCGTGCACGTTTTCATTCACGGCTTTTATAACAATTTGTATCAATTTGTCTGTCTACTTATTGCTGTTGGTTTCCCTCACTAAACTGTACACACCACTGGACCTCTGTTTAGTTCACCCAGGCCCTGGCATAATGTCTGCTAGGTAGAGGCATGTTTGTTGAGTCAATAAAAGACTATTTGGATACTGGTCCTAAAACAGACACTTCCCCCCCCCACCCCCCCTGAAAAGATAAGAATTAGGTGCTTTTGTTGTCAGAGGCACATTTTTAGTTAGATTAAAAGACA
>RJWJ010035488.1:0-16615 GCA_004363605.1 Indri indri
AAAAAAAAAAAAAAAAAGAATGCTTTTGTCAAGGTCTTGAAAATTAATAATAAATCAACAAATAACTGGTTGTATTGGTTGGTTTTGCTTACTTCTATTTCCAGCTGATTACCACTGAACAAAATTTTAGAACAAAGATTTTAAATTGACAGCCAAGGGATGGATTCATTCATAATTTACTTTTAGTCTTTTATCCTGCTTTATTTTCCTATGGTATTTACAAGTAATTAATATTATATTATATAGCTACTTATTATCGCTCCATTCCAATAGGATATAAGAGGCACAAAGGGCAAAGACTTAATCCCTTTTAGTCATTGTTGTATTCCCAATTTCTAAAATACTGCCTGGCATATAATGCACCCTCAGAAAATATTTGTTGAATCAATTCATTCAATAATTACGCATTGAATCCCCACTGCGTTCTAGATACTGGGCTAACTAGCCTTGGGAGGTAAATTGCCTCTTGGCCCATGGAGTGTCTTTAAAATATGATACTTATTAAAACCAGATTGAAAACAATGGAAATGTTTGGAAAATAAAATTTGCACACTGTGCCAGTATGTGGAATCATTATTAATTTCTTCTACAGCTACTTTTTGAGAGCCTATCCGCTAGGCATTGGGGACACAGTAAAATTAAAGACAAACTCTGTCCCTGCAGAAATGGCATTTATAATCTGTCATGAGAGACAGACATTAAACAACTAATTAATTAATTACAACTGTGCTAAATACCTTGAAGGAGAAATACAGGTACCCATAAGCACTTATGACAGTTCCCTGAGAAAATGATACTTTAAACTTCTACCAAAGGGATTAGAAGTTACACAAGACAAAGGGGAAGGAAAGTAAGAATGGTCTCATCAAGGAAAACAGCTTGTCAGGACGGATCTTGCTTGCTGTATTAGAAGAAAGAAAGGAAGGTGACAACAGAGACCAAAGAAGACAGAGGCCGTGCCGTATTTGTGGGCCATATGAAGTGTGCTGCTTTATTCTACGAACAGCTGAAGGCTTTTAAACAAAGGATCTGAATTCTACATTTAACAGATAACTCTGGTTTCTGTATTAAGAATGGTTCGGCTACAGAGACCGCTTTAGATATGGCAGTAGTCAAGGTGGCGGCAACAGAAATAGAGATGTGGGCAGGTTTGAGAGATATTTAGGAGATAGAAGTGGCAAGACTGATTGGAAGAGGTTGGGGAAGAGGGAAGAGTGCATGAGAGAAGGGAAGATGCCTGGCTTTCCGGCTTGAACAACTGGGTGGATGATGGAGTCCTTTTATGGGATGAAGAATGCCAGAGGAGTGCCTGATTTAGGGTGGAAAAGGATGAGTTTGATGAAATCACTGCACATTGATAAATTTACGTTAAGTGGAACAGAAGTTTCAGAAGCAAGAATTACCCTTGCTACTTGGATTGTGCTGTGATTTTTATCAACTTTATTGAACTATGTTGTAGCTACAATAAAATACACCCATATTACATGTACAGTTCAACACATTTTGACAAATGTATATACCTGTGTAACCACCACCATAATTAAAATACAGATTTCTATCACCCCCAAAAATTCTCTAGCACCTTTTGGCAGTCAGTCCCCCCTCCTCCCTAGCCCCAGGCTTTCTGTCATCATAGATCACTTTGTATTTCCTAGAATTCCATATAAATGGACTCATACAGCATATACAGTATATATACAGTATATGTATTCACTTAGATCGGGCTTCTTTCACTCAGCATAATGTTTTTGAGAGTCACCTATGACCGGAATCAGCAAACTACAGCCTTGGGCCAAATCTGGCCCGCTCCCTGTTTATGTAAAGGCCCAGGAGCTATGAATGACTTTATAGTTTTAAGTGGGTGGAAAAAAAAATCCAAAGAAGATTTTATGATACATGAAAATTAAATGAAATTGAAAATCGTGTCCATAAATAATGCTTTATTGGAACACAGCAACACTCATTTGTTTACACATTAACTATGAGTGTTTTCATGCTACTGAGTTTAGTAGCTGAGACAGAGCTTGCAAAAGCCTGAAATGTGGTCTGCAAAGCCTAAACTATTTATAACCTGGGTCTTTTAATTGTTCTTGTTTATTTCATTTTACATTTTATTTTTTTGAGACAATCTCGCTCTGTCACCTAGGGTAGAGTGACATGGCATCAGCTTGGCTCACGGTAACCTCAAACTACTGGGCTCAAGCGATCCTCCTGCCTCAGCCTCCCTAGTAGCTGGGACTACAGGCATGCACCACCACATCTGGCTAATTTTTCTATTTTTGGTAAAGACGGGAGTCTTGCTCTTGCTCGGGCTGGTCTCAAACTCCTGAGCTCAAGGGATCCTTCCGCCTTGGCCTCCCAGAATGCTAGGATTACCGGCATGAGCCACTGCACCCAGCCATATCCTGGGTCTTTACAGAAAAAGTCTGCTGACTTTTAATGTGTGGTGCTCCACATATCAGTAGTTTGTTCCTTTTTATTGCTGTATATACAGCATTCTGATCCATTGTAGGGATAGACCACAACATGTTTATTCATCTGTTGATGGACATTTGGGTTGTTTCTTAATTATCCTTACTCCATGTGATGTGCTCTTATGTTTTCTACTCCATTTCATTTTTACAAAATTGCTAGTCACGATCCACTAAATTGACTTTATGACCCATTAAAGAAGTGACTCTCAGTTTGAAAATACTGGCATAGATGTTAACTGAACGAATCAAGAATGAAGAGTGTGTGGAAGAAGAAATGAAAAGGGCTAAATGCTGAAGAAATCCAACAATTAAACATTGGCTAGAGGAGGGGGGAACCCCAAAAGAGATTGAGAAGGAGCAGGCAGAGAGAGAGAAGGACAACCGGGAGTTAGATGTCATGAGAAGCAAGGAAAGTCACGGTTTCTAACAGCAGCCATCATCTGGATCCAGCGCTGCTGAGACAAACTGAGATGACTTCAGGGAGATTGATTTGGGTGGAGGGAAGGCGGCCAAAGCTAGATTGAAATAAGTCGGTGGTGTGCGTGTGATGAGAAACTCGAGGCCATAAATGTCACCAGAAGGAGGTGTGGATTTGGACATGATCCATGGAGGAGTTTTTGTTTGCTTATTTTTTGATGTAAGAACCATAAGAATGTTGAATGCACACTAAAAGGTAAGTATAACTGGCATTTTGCAGATGAGGAAACTAAAACGCCATGAGGTTAAGTAACTTGCCCAAGTAGCTTTCACTTAGCTTAAAAAAAGAGTCCAGCTCCACTTGGAGCTATTTAATACAATCTGAGCTCTTACCACTGGGCTATGGCACCAAGTAGGGAAAAGCTGGCCCAAGCATAATCCAATTTTTATACCTTTGATTTAAAAGTCTACAGTTGACTCTTTTGCTACGACACGGGGTCCAGTTGTCATCTGTGGTGTGTGTGTCTTTCTCTGTAAACCCGTAACTGGCTCTTGCACTATTACCCTATTGTGCTCCCCCTCAACAAATTTCACCTCACGCTTATCTTAAAATAAAGTAAAATAAGTCTACAGTTGAAAGAATACTTTTATAATCTTCTGTAGGGTTCTTGGGGTAGGGAGAGGAAACATACTTATTATCTGAGATTTGTGAATAAGAAATACACCTATTTTTATATCGGTGAGGCTCTAGTCCATAGGAAATATCTATGAAGAAAAACCACCTAAATATTTGAAATACCAACATTTGGTGCTTCTAAAAATAGATTGAAAACCCACATTGATGGACATTCTATATATCTGGTTTGTACTCCTCAAACCTGTCATGAAACACAAAGGCTGAGGAACTCTTCCAGAACACATTATTCCAGATTTTCTTTTGCTCTAAAGGACTTTACTAGGACAATTGTCAAAGTCTGAATTCAGTCTATTGATTAGAAAATAGTATTGTATCAATGTTAATTTCTTGATATTTTTATTGTACTCTGTCAAGGAGAATGGCCTCATTTTTAGGGAAATATACATTTAAGTTACTTAGGCATTAAAGGGTATCATGTCTGTAACTGACTATGAAATGACTCAGAAAATGTGTGTGTATGTGTGTGTAGATAACAATAAAGTAAGTGTGATAACATTTGGGGAATCTGGGTGAAGAGTTTAAGAAAATACTTTGTATTCTTCTTGAACTTTTCTATAAGTCTGAAATTATGTCAAAATAGAAATAAAAAGTCGGGTAATACAAAAACATATCTTGGAATCTACACTCTGGGAAACCTTCCTTGGGTATAATATATGTATATGGTGGCTGGGCACAGTGGCTCATGCCAACACTTTGGGAGGCTGAGGTGGAAGGATCATTTGAGGCCAGGAGTTGGAGACCAGCCTGGGCAACATAGTGAGACCCCCATCACTACAAAAAAATAAAACTGGGCATGGTGGTGTGTGCCTGTTGTCTCAGCTACTCAGAAGACTGAAGTGGGAGGATGGCTTGAGCCCAGGAGTTTGATGCTTCAGCTAGCTATGATTGGGCCACTGTACCCCAGCTTGGGCGACAGAGCAAGACCCTGTCTCTTAAAAAAAAATATGTGTATGTATACATATGGGTATATGTTATAAGAACATTCACAGCTCTTCTCATTAAGGTCAGAATTATGTAAATAAAGAAGATTAGTGCTTGCTGACAATACAAAAAGAGAAACAACCAGGCACTTGTGCCTCTGGATGAAGAGCACAGTATTATTTCTGAATATTTCCCCAAAACTTCAAACCTAAATCTGATGAAGCTTAGATCCAACTATCAATTTGCAGGAAATACAGAGAACAGAGGAAAATCCAGACTAAGGAAAATTTTAGAATAATAGTCTGGTATCTGCAACAAATGAATTGCAAAGACGAATAAAAAAGGCAGATGAGAAAATCTATAGATTAAAAGAGATGGAAAAGATATTTTTTAAAAAGGCAAAGCTAAACTATAGTGTTTAGGGATGCACATTTGGGTGATAAAACTACAAAGATAATACAAGGAATGATTACCATAAAGATTAGAAAGTGATTATTCTTTGTTGAGGGGGACCTGGCATTTTGTTTGGGAGGTGTCCCTAAAGGGTTTAGGGGTGTTTGAGAGGGTTCCTTTAATGGGTGTGTGCAGGGGGTGATTATAGGTATTAGTCAATGATAAGTCATTTATGCTGTTTTGTATATTTTAACAATAAAAAGATTGTGGGTTGTTTTTCCCTAACGACTATATTAGTGAACTTGGTGTTACCAATGAAGGAAGATAGGATGGCAGTAGTTTCAGGGTTGCCACCTTGAGTTGCCTTTAGGGATTGCAGGCTTCTCTAAAATTGCTCTCTATGGTTTAAAAAACTATTGAAATCTATTTCTTACAGGCAATTTACTTTAAAAATTTTAATTTATAAGAGAAATGCTTGCGCACGACATAAATTCAAACAGTACAGAAGAATATAAAATGGAATATTGCGATCCCCCCCCCCATTTTTACCCTCTAATCCTGAGGTCCCCACCCCCTGGGCTGCCTTTGGCCTGTTAGGAACCGATCCACACAGCAGGAGGTGAGTGGCAGGCAAGCAAAGCTTCATCTGTATTTACAGCCATTCCTCATCCCTCGCATCACTCTGCCTGAGCTCCACCTCCTGTCAGATCAGGGGTGACATTAGATTCTCGTATGGAGCACGAATCCCACTGTAAACTGCACATGTGAGGGATGTAGGTTGTGTGCTCCTGTGAGAATCTAATGCCTGATGATCCGAGGTGGAGCTGAGGCAGTGATGCTAGCACTAGGGACCGGCCTGCAAATACAGATTATCATTAGCAGAGAGGTTTGACTGCACAATAATTGTAATGCACTTGAATCATTCCAAAATACCATCCTCTGCCACTCCGTGGAAAACTTGTCTTCCATGAAACCAGTCCCTGGTGCCAAAAAAGTTGGGGACTTCTGCCTAATCCCATTCCATAGAAGCCCTTACCTACTTTTAAAAAAAAAAAAAAAATCCTTGCATCCGTTTCTTAATTTTTAAAGAATCTATTGACTCCCTGCTATGAAAATGTGAAATTTATTGCCATTTACACTCTCCTGTCCTCTCCAACTCCTGATTTTTGTTACTTAATTTTATTTCTTCTAGAGATTCCTTTAAATAGTACACATAACACTGTCTTGATTTAGCCCTTTCAGAAAGTATCTACTTACTCCCTGGAATGAAGCTGAGGACATTAGCGATTCCATCTACATTTCTGTTCACCTTGTCTCTTCCCTCTGACTTTTTGCTAATTTATTATTTTTGCATTGCTGTAGTGAATAGTAAGTAAATATTCCATATGTGCCACTTGGTTGATTCTAAAAGTTAAAGACTAAAAAACTCATCTACAACATGGTTGTATTTAGGACACAACAAAATCATATGAATGGATTCAAAGGGAAAAATAACTGCACATCTCCTTCACTTGGTTTGGTTTTTGCCTATTAAGTACAGTCTGTTAACAAACAGCACACGTAAGCCATATGTCAGTTAAGATTTAACTTCCCCAAAATAAGTGGCTTCATGCTCTGGATTCAATATTCTGCTCGTATCTCTTTACTAGCCCATAGAATGTTGCATTCTAATTTATCGACTTACCTATCTGTCCATCCACAAGCCAAATGGTTTTAACTTTTTTTTTCTTTTTGGGGTTGGAGGCGTAGGTCACAGACTTGAGTATACGATGAAAGCTATTGACATTTTCCCCGGAAAAATGCAATCGCACACAAAATTTTGAGTATGATTTCAGGAATTTCACAGACCTCCATCTGGGCCCCAGAATAAAAATTTCTGCCTAAAAAAAGTGTCTCCCTTCAGTGTGGGGATCTTGTCTTATTCTTGTATTTTCAGTACTGTGAAACCTGTCCATGATGGCAGTCAATCAATGTTTGGCTAAATATTAAATGAACTGATTATTCCCACTTTTTCATGTTGGGTTTTCAAAGTTTACTTTTAAAACAGTAAAGTTATATCTTTCTAGTATTTGTTTTGTAGAATCTGCTTTGTAATATTCCCCACAGATAATTTGGAGGTAGCTTTAAAAATTACAAGTTTTTAATGATACCCATGCTGAGGTGTTCAGGGGTGAAATGTATCAAAACATATATTGATGGATGGATATATAGGTACATATGTGATAAAGCAAATAGAGGGAAATGTCCATTATAGAATCTAAGTACATCGTTGTTCACTGTACGATTCTTTCAACTTTTCTAAATGTTGAAAAATTTTTATAACACGTTGGAAAAGTGACTTGTTTTGCTCAAGCAGAGGTACATTCAATTTTCAGTTCTTTTTTTTTTTTGAGACAGAGTCTCACTCTGCTGCCCAGGCTAGAGTGCTGTGGGGTCAGCCTAGCTCACAGCAACCTCAAACTCCTGGGCTCAAGCAATCCTCCTGCCCCAGCCCCCCAAGTAGCTGGGACCACAGGCATGTGCCACCATGCTCAGCTAATTTTTTCTATATATATTTTTAGTTGTCCAGCTAATTTCTTTCTATTTTTAGGTAGAAAAGGGGTCTCGCTCTTGCTCAGGCTGGTCTCGAACTCCTGAGCTCAAATGATCCGCCCACCTCGGCCTCCAGAGTGCTAGGATTACAGGCGTGAGCCGCCGTGCCCGGCCCAATTTTCAGTTCTTGGAAGATATAAATCGATCACTCCTTCTATTTGCAGAGCTCTTCGGAGAATCAGAGTAATTCCCACAGAACATTGTAAACCAGCAGTCCCAACATTTTTGGCACAGGGGACCGGTTTCATGGAAGACAATTTTTCCACGGACGGCGATGGGGGGAGAGGCGCGATGGTTTCGGGATAATTCAAGCAAATTACATTTATTGTGCAGTCAAACCTCTCTGCTAATGATAATGTATATTTGCAGCCACTCCCCAGCGCTAGCATCACTGCCTCAGCTCCACCTCAAATCATCAGGCATTAGATTCTCATAAGGAGCACACAACCTAGATCCCTTAAGTGCGCAGTTTACAGTAGGGTTCCTGCTCCTGTGAGAATCTGATGCTGCTGCTGATCTGACAGGAGGCGGAGTTTATGCAGTGACATGAGAGATGGGCAGTGGCTGTAAATAAGATGAAATTTTGCTGGCTCGCCAGCTGCTCACCTCCTGCTGTGTGGATCGGTCCCTAACAGGCCATGGACTGGTACCGTTCTGTGGGCCTGGGGGTTGGGGACCACAGCTCTAAACCAACACATAAGGTTTCCTTTGATAGAAAAATTTTATTTTATATTTTTATTTTTATTTATTTTATTTTGACAGAGTCTCGCTCTATTACCTGGGCTAGAGTACCGTCGCGTCACCCTAGCTCACGGCAACCTCAAACATCTGGGCTTAAGTGATCTTCCTGCCTCAGCCTCCTGAGTAGCTGGGACTACAGGTGTGTGCCACCACGCCTGGCTAATTTTTTCTATTTTTAGACGCCCAGCTAATTTTTTGTATTTTTAGTAGAGACTGGGTCTCAATTTTGCTTAGGCTGGTCTTGAACTCCTGAGCTCAAGCGATCCTCCCGCCTCGGCCTCCCAGAGTGCTAGGATGAAAATAATTTTATGAACATAACTGGGCAATTTACCAAACACAAGGTAGATAGCTCAAAATACAGAATTACTACACTGAAAATGAGACCCAGTCATTTATCCAGATTTGGGAAGAGATGCGCATAAACCAGGAGAGAAAAGGAGCAAGTTTTGTGGTCGTAAAGGTCATCCGTGTTTAGTGGTGGAGCGTTTTACCGACTGCAATTGCGGGGGACTGTTCTATTTGTCTCCCTCATTAGAGTCAGAGGAATACACTAAGCACATATATGCCTTCTCCCATTCGTTAGAAATACATTACAATTACATGACGGGGTGCAAGCAGTTATGGGGGGGTATGTGTAGTCAGGGTGCTTGGGACCGAATCTTACCAAGATTGGCACTGTGAAACGGGATGATAATGATCTCTGTATCATAGGCCTGTTGTAATAGAAAATGGAAGAGCAGCAGCTGATTATCATCATTCTTATGACCCATAACCTGACAAGTCACAATTGTGACATGAAGGAGGAGGCTGGACCAGTTGTCTCAAAATCTTTTCCATCTCAAATTCTGCTGTAAGGTCTGAGACAAATGCCTAAACTTCGGTCAGAGCCTTCTCGGAGCACGGGTCACTAACGAGCCCAATACACCAAACCTGCGAAACCCCCCAACGCCCGGGACGCCGTTGATCCTGCGCGTGCGCAAGGATGCACGCACGCCCCAACCTTATGTGGCGAATGGCCTGTTCCATTCCTGAGGGATGGTGACGGTAGGGGGACCTTGGAAGCTTGGGCCTAGAAGTGCAGGTGCATCACTAGTATTTCCAGTCTTTCACTCCATGAATGATTTGTTATTGTTATACCTCTACCTTGATGACTACGATAGGCTTGTGAAAAAGTGAGTTTGGAATAATTCCACAGTCCGTCCTCCCCACCTCACCTGGGGACGTTAGGGCTGGCCGGCGTGACGGCCAGGTACGGAAGCCCAGAGGGCCCCGCCCAGCCCGCCGTAGCCCCGCCCCGCCCCCCCGTAAGTCGCCGCGCCTCGGGACGGCTCCTCCTTCTCTCCGCCCCGCCGGCCGCGGGCGCGGGGGAAGTCGGCGCTGCCAGCGTGGATACCGCGGCGGGGCGCGGGAGGCGGAAATAGCACCCGGGACCGCCAGGCCACCACCAGACTCCGCCGCCCGCCTCAGCCATGGACGCGTCCCTGGAGAAGGTCCGTACCGGGCGGTAGAGGGCGGCGCTGCGGCCGGGGTCCCTCGCCTCCGGGGCGACTGTTTTCCTGTGTTGAGCTGCCATTGTGACCCGGGCAGGGGGCTGAGGGGTAACGGGTCCCGCCTGAGGAGGCCTGACCGCGGGGGCGTCCGGCCCGGAACGCTGGGGCCTGCTCACGTCACGGGGCCGGGTGTCTTCTCGGGTCCCCGTGAGCCGAGAGAGGCTAGGCCGGGTTCTGTCCGGGCCGCGGGGCCGACCTTGGGCCCTGCCGGGGTTCCGCGAGGGGCCGGCCTGAGCTCGGCGGGCTCTCTCGCTTGACCGGACCTAGCAGTTCGCGGCCCCAGAAGCTCCTGGAAAGAAGCCCCAGGTGTTTCGGAGCCGACTGCAAACTGTGGTTTTCTGTGGGCTCCAAGTTAAGAAGAAAATTGTTAAAGCAGTGGTCTTCTAACTTCAGCGCGCGTAGGAATCTTTTGGGGCCCTTGGTAAAAATTAAGATTTTCAGTCCTCAGGTCAGAACCTCTCGGGGGCGGGCCCCGGATCTGCGTGTTTAACAACACTCCCCACCCCGCCTCCCTGATTCTGATGCTGTTTGTAAGCTTGTGAACACTGGCAAGGACCTGTGCGGTTCAGAGAGGGCTGGGTATTCCGTGGAGTGTGAATTTAGTTTCGGGGATCGCAGCTGCTTTACAACTTCCTGAATCCCCCTTTCCCGTGGCGAGGAGAGACCCTCGTGTCAACCCGAAATCCCCTGGTAACAGCGCCTTCCTCTGGTTTCCCCTTGCGGGAACACCACCGTGATGTACCTGGCTGACTGCTCTGGCATGTGAAATGGATTCTAATTATCCCGAATTTAGGGCTTGTAAATGAGAACCGGTGCTTGGGTTTCTTTATGGATTCCTGCCTTAAGTACCTACCATTTTGCCCCTCCCTCTAAGTCCTCCTCTCTGTTCCAGCTTGGGAGTCTGCTTGTCCAGTCGATGCAGGCCCAATTTTTTTCATACATGTGTAATTCAAGAGCAACGCTAATGTTTTAAGACTGCTACATTTTAATTTTGAACTGGCAGAAATAACATATTTTGTCTTTTTTCAACGCAGCAGCTGCTGTAGATTGGTTCACTTCTCACTGGAGAGTTGAAGGCAGTAATTGTAGAAGTTGAGCCAGATGTCTTCGTGTGCACACAATGGTATAGCCTACTCCTCAGTAGTTTAACATAAATTGGGTGGGAGACAAGAAAAGAAAAAGATAATATGTTTTTCTTGCCCCATCTCTGTAGTGACTGTTATATGTTTTTCTGGCTGGGAATAAAGTCTTTCCAGGCTTCTGATTAGCACAGTTTCTACCTCTTGGTACTTTGAGTTTCAATCTAGATTAGTGGTTCTCAACCACGGGCCAATTTTGTTCCCCCTGGAGGCATTTGGCAGTGTCTGGAGATATTTTTGATTATCACAGCGGGGGTAAGGGGTGCTGCTGGTACCTAGTAGGTAGAGGCCAGGAATGTCCCTAAACATCCTGCATTGCACAGGACAGCTGCTCATACCTGGCTGAAAACGTCAGTAGTGCTGAGGCTGAGAAACGTGGTCTAGATCATCGTGTGTAACACCAATAGTCGAATACAAAATGATGCTAAAAATGTCCCTTGGGTTATTTTCAATTTCATAAGAAGGTGGGGTGGGCTTTGTGTGATTTCAGTTAGAATCCTAAAGAACTTAACTTACGTTTCCTCCAGGAATAGCTCTTTACAGGTAAATCTGCAAAACAGTGGGTTGGAATCCTGCTTTAAATATTACTTTTCTGGCATTTGATCAGTAGATTACAGTGGTTGCGCACTGAATGTTAATTGGTGATGAAAGATGGTAAACTCTCCCAACGAAGATCTGAAGAGATACCGAAATTCTAGCATGCTTAAGGCTGGAGCATTCACAAGAGTTGCAGTGATCTTTTAGGAATTCAGAACGTGGGGGCTGGAAGTTTCTGCCTTAGGCCAATATGAAAATTCTGAATGTAAGTTTTTCAGAACTAGGACTGCATCTTATTTTTATATTTCTAGAAGTAATAGAGGGCCTAACATGTAATAAACAATTTCTGTTGGTGCTAAGTGGGCAGAATAGAAAAAGCTTTGCTGTAATATGAATGTTGTTGACTTTGTGTTCTGAAAAAATAGTTTGAATCAATGTGAAACATTGAATTGTGTCCATTATTCCTGTTTCTTTGAGGAATGGACTATTCTGGGTTAAATTCTACATTGTTAGTATAAATTTGAAAGCTATTTGAGCAGTTCTGAATGATCCCATTTAAACTGATCCTTGCATAATTTATACTGGCTACAGAAACCAGTGTTATTTGACACTCATCCTCTAAAATTTCAAGTAATATCTCTTAGTCTAAAACGTGGTATACTATCATCATTTAGTAGAATCACTGAGTGCATTTCCTTTGGTCCAAATATAATTCTGTACCCTTGCTTTTTTTCCGGGTAATAATGTAAACATGCAGAGCTATGGTGACAGAGCCGTTTTCTTTTCTTGATTTGCTTTTCTTTGACAACAGTATCAGTTTTCTTGTATCTGAAATTAGTGATGCCTCAAGAAATCAGATAGGTTAGTTGAGGGGGCACGGAATTCAAACTAGGAGAGTAGGAGTAGTGGGTTCAGTCCCCCAGTACTGTATGTCCAGCTCACACGGAACAAGGCCCGGTAGCATGGTCTCACAGTGTTTACTTATGTTAATATTCAAGTAAGAAAAATGCCACAGGAAGTAATTACTCTGATGATGAAGATCTTAATAAGTTATTCAACACACACATACACTTTTCAGTAAAAAGCTACTTTAAATTTATAGAACAGCGCAGACCTTTCTCTGTTGCTTGAAAAATCCCATTCTTCGCTGGGTATTTTGTTTAGACAAGTGTACTACAATTTGTTTTGCATTTACTTTAATTCCATCCTTGTGTAAACCTACAGCAGAATTTCTCAGCCTCAGCACTACTGACATTTGGGGTCAGATCGTTCTCTGTTGTGAGGGGCTGTCCTGTGCATCGTGGCATGCTTAGCATCATACCTGGCCTCCACCCATTAGATGCTAGTAGCATCCCCTCCCCTCAGTGTGACAACTGAAAATGTCTCCAAATGGAGGCAGTTGTCCCCTAGGGGTGAGAGGAATAGCCTCTGGCTGGAAATTGTTAACTTAGAGAATCTGGAGCTGCACTTACCAATTTGGTAGCTATTAGCCACATTTGGCAATTTAAATGTAGATTAATTAAAATTAAAATTTTTTTATTTTAATAGATTTAGGAGGTACAAGTTGAATTCTGTTACACATATATATTGGATAGTGGTGAAGTCTGGGCTTTTAGTGTACTCATCACCCTGAAATAAAATGTAAAATTCATTTCCTAAGTCGTACTACCCACATTTCAAGTGCTCAACAGCCACATGTGGCTTGTAGCTGCCGTACTGGGCAGCACAGATACAGAACATTTCCATTACCAAAGGAGGTTCTACTGGACAGCGCTGTAGAGCTGGGCAATTTAATTTACTTGTTGTTATATCTAATTCTTATCTTTGAAAGAGGCAACTTTGACCCTGTTTCTAACCTGAATAATTACATCTCAGCCCATTTTTTGGTTCTTTTACTCATCCTGAGCTAAGTGTTTTTTTCCTTTCTCTTTGGGCCTGATTTTAGAAAGTTTTTTTATCGCCTTACTGTTATGCTAGAACTTTATAAGGAATTGGAGCAGCATGAGTGGACCATTCCTGATCATTACTTACTGATAAGGACTGCCAGAATTTCTATTCCTCCTCTTTAAAAGTATAAGAACTCCTGTTAGGCAAGCTTGCAATGACCAGTTTCTGTGTATGCCTGTAGGCAGAGATCCCACTCTTTTATGTAGAATGGGAGGACTTCTCTGAGGAAATGATAGGTTGTAATTTTAGTGTTCATTTAAAGCTGATCTCTACATCTCATGATGTGAGGGTTTTGCATACAGGTGCGTTGTGGCTATGGCTGTAAATGATTATCTAATGCTGGGTGCCAGGAAAAACTGATGGGACTTAACTGTGGTACCAGGTTCCTGATTCTAATAATGCATGGCTTTGTGAGTCTTGATTTATTCAAGATTGCAGAGGTAGTTGGTGATCCCCTACTCCTGTTTGTTCCACCATTTCTAGGATTATGAGTTATAGGTAGGAATTGCTTGAGCTTAATGTCTGTTTTCACCTAAAGCAGAAATCTGTTTTGATTTATAATTTTTGTTATTCAAAGGTCAGCTATGGTCAAAGCCCAGCACTGAGTGCTGATGGAGACATGAGGTGAATAAAACGTGATTCCTCCAGAAGGTTAAGTTCTAGTAAGGAGCATACATTTTTAGACAAAACCTTGTGTAGCAAAGAGGGATAAAAAGCACAAGAATTAAGAAACAGGGAGTACAGAGAGTAAGTGACCAGGAAGAGACTCCTTAGGTCAAATGTTTAGTTCAGAATTATGCTTTGCTATACACGTAATGTAAATTTGTACTTTATGATTGTGCCTCATATTCTTGTGGTAGAATATAAATCAAGAGATAGGAAAACCATTTCATCTTTATTTTTCTGGTTTGATCACCTACTAACAAGTCCTCGGAAACATTCCCTGTAAGGAATCTTATCTCAGTGAAAAAGTCCTTATATCTAGTGACTATATATAGCATGCTTCTCCTTAAGCAATTTATTTTTTATTCCAAAATAAGTGGTGATTCCAGATAAACTAGTAAAGTTTTTAGAAATACAGCCTTCCTGTTATATGGTATTTTTCCATCTGTGCATCTGGAAGCATTTACTCATGATATAATGTCTACAGGAATTGACTCTTCAGAAGTAGTGGTGTCTAGGAACACAGTTTTTTGAAACTTAGATTTAGGTCCCTAGCATTTTCAATGTATCTAAGACAAGTGATTTGGATACCTTTTTCCCCCGCTCCATACTGCTATTTGGGACTGAGGTTTGATCTGGTGTTATTAACTTTGCTGCTGACTCCTTATCTCTGTCAGATTTTTATTACTCTTTTGTGTATTTTTGGCATTTTCTTTCCCACTTATTTTTTTCTGCCTCTCTTCTTGAGGAATTTGTAAGGTTAAACACTAATAGTTACACCATATACAATACTCACATATCCCTTTTCATCTCGGAAAATTATGATGCTTAATGAGCCAATAATTATAGTGTGTCTTCATGTTCTCACAGACACACTCAAGCATAGAGTCCATGAGAATTATTTTGTTGAGGATTTTTGCATCTATGTTCATCAGTGATATTGGGCTGTTTTCTTTTTTTGTCGTGTCCTTGTCTGGTTTTGGTATCAGGGTAATACTGGCCTGGTAAATAAGATTTTCAAGCAGTATTCAATTCTTAGAAGATGAGAGGAGACAAAAGCGCCTGGTTCTTAATTAAATACTCTGCTGTTGAAATCAGGCAAAAATACCTAGAAATGTAGAAATTTCGACTCCAACAAGGTGAGCCGGATTTGCAAGTCACTGTATCAACTTGGAAAATTCCTATCCTTTTCCTCTCATCATTGACCCATAAGGAACAGAGTTGTGTTTCTGGAGCAGCTGCTGCCCTGTTCTTGGTATGGCTTCTCAGAGATAAGTAGTAGACATGCAGTGTTTGAGGTCCTTGTTTAACTAGTGCTAGACAGCAGGCACTGTTTGTTTTCACCTAGGAGGAAAATAAATGATTTTCGGAGAGACGAAGGTTGAATGATTATCACTGTTCAGGATTAATCTTGTTTAGAAAGCTGTGGAAGGCAAGAGGAGTTGCTATGTTGGTATGTTAGAAACAGCAATTTGAATCTTTATCTCATCGCTTTGGTCAGTTTGATTAGTTGATTTTTTTTTTTTTTTTTTTTTTTTTGTGTGTGTGACAAGATCTCTCCCTGTCACCAGGGCTGGAGTGTAGAGGTGTTGTCATAGCTTAAATGCAGCCTCAAATTCCTGGGTTCAAGAGATCCTCCTACCTCAGCCTCCGGAGTAGCAGGGACTGTAGGTGTGTGCCACCATGCCCAGCTAATTTTTTTACTTTTTTGTGGAGATGGGGATTAGCTCTTGCTCAGAGGCCGGTCTCCAACTCCTGGTCTCAAGCAGTCCTTCTGCCTCTGCCTCCCAAAGTGCTAGGATTACAGGCATGAGCCAGTGCATCCGGCTAGTTGATTTTTTTTTTTTATATTTCTAATGCATGTGATAACACCAAGGTCTTCTGTCTGATATGAGCAGCTGGTTTTTCTTTAGTTTTTCTTCTTTTAATAGCCCTAGAGTACCCCAAATATGAACATTCCTCTCCCGAAAAAAGTATATAAAGACTACAGTATTATATACTTATTGGTGAATGTTATATGCATTATTTTTAAACCCTAGCCTTTAGCCATTTTAAGGGAATACCATTGCTTGATTGAGACAGAGTCTCACTCTGTCAACCCAGGTGGAAGTGCAGTGGTGTCATCGTACCTCCCTGTAACTCAAACTCCTGGGCTCAAGTGATCCTCCTGCCTCAGCCTCCTGATTAACTGGGACTACAGTCTTATGCCAGGATGCCCGACTAAGTTTTCTAATTTTAGTAGAGACAGGGTCTTGCTCTTGCAAGGCTGGTCTGAAACTCCTGAGCTCAAGCAATCATAGCCTCCCAGAGTGCTAGGATTACAGGCATGAGCCACACACCCTGCCATGTTATATGTCATTTTTTAAAATTACATCTTAGATTTCCTTTTTCTAGAGGCTGCTTCTCTTTAAAGGCTTAGCTCTATATTTCCCAAACAGCGGTTATTTATGAATTATCTTTGTGAATTTGGCTGTATCAGTGTACCACCTATACTATTATTTGCTTAATGTTTTCTTGTTTTTTTTTTTTTTTTTTTTTTTTTTT
>RJWJ010035489.1:0-16614 GCA_004363605.1 Indri indri
GAGGGACACCGGGCACAGACATTATGCTGTCCCAGGGAATAGCACTTGGGGTCAGGAACATCCGGCATAGTGTACACTGAGGGTGGGTCTTAGAGCATGCACCAAGCACAAGCAAACATAAAGGAGCAATTAACTCTGCCTGGGCAGAGGGGACAACTAAGAAAGTTTTCACCAAACGGGGAATAGTTGAGCTGGACTTTGCAGGATGAATAGGAGTTTGCTGTGTTAAGAACTCAAGGAGAATATTCTAAGAGTGTAGAACAGAAGTAACAGAGATCTGGAAGCCTGAAACTGCATACTTTCCAAAGACCCCTGTGCCACCGCTATTTTGGCCCAGATCCCTCTGTGACTCGCTCATATCTCTTTCCCAGAGCACTGCAGGCTCCCGAGGTCAGGGACTGGGTCTAGTTTGACTCATATCCCCGGAACCGGGATTAGGGCCTGGCACAAAGGGGCTTGGCAAATATGTGCAGTGCGAAAGCTGCACTTGCTGGCTTGTTGCCTGTTTTAGCCAGAGCTTAAGGTAAGGCCTGGAGCTGAGCAAGGAGGTGAGAAGGGCAAGGCTGAAAAGGCCAGCTGGAGTCAGTGTGTGGACCAGGGGCTCTGCCACGGCGCCATGTTTCACCACATAGGGAATATGGATCCAACAGGGTAGTCCAGACCCGCTTAGCCCCTTGCTCAGTTGAATAAGGTCTGCGTGGTCCCTAGCTCCAAGTGGGCAGAGCCCGAGGGCAGGGCCCTGGAACAGCAGAGGCAGAAGTTGTCAGGATTGTGGGCCCACACTCTGGAATGGTGGAAACAATCCCACTAAGGGATGGAGGGAGTTCTCCAAATTGGAGCCTGAGTCAGGAAGAGTATTGCAATCTCCTGGGTCAGTTTTGTTGGAGTGGGTAGGAGTGGCAACATATGGGTCCCATAACCTGCCACAGGGGTAATGCATAACATTATTCACTCCGTACCACAACCAAGGGGGATTTTCCCCAGGTATGCAAGGCTGGTTCAACATTACAAAATCGATTAATGGAATCAATTATATCAATAGACCAAAAAAGAAAAATCACCTGATCATAACAATGTATGCAGAAAAAGCATGTGAAAAAATCCAATACCCATTCATGATAAAAACTCTCAGCATACTGGGAATAGAGGGGAGCTTCTTCTTCTTCATTGTCTTTTTTCTTTTTTTTGAAACAGAGTCTCACTCTGTTGCCCGGGCTAGAGTGCTGTGGTGTCAGCCTAGCTCACAGCAACCTCAAACTCCTGTGCTCAAGCAATCCTCCTGCCTCAGTCTCCCATGTAGCTGGGACTACAGGTGCACACTACCATGCCTGGGTAATTTTTTTCTTTTTTTTTTTTTTCTTTTGTAGAGACAAGGTCTTGCTTAAGCTGGTCTCAAACTCCTGACCTCAAGTGATCCTCCTACCGTGGCCTCCCAGAGCACTAGGATTATAGATATGAGCCATTGCACCCAGCCGAGGGGAACTTCTTCAACTTAATAAAGAACTTCTACAAAAAACCTACACCGAACATACTGAATGAAGAGAAACTAGAATCTTTCCCACTGAGGTCAGGTTCAAGGCAAGCATGTGCCCTCTGATCACTCCTATTTGATATCATACTGGAAATTCTAGCTAATGCCATAAGACAAGAAAAAGAGAAAACAGGTATGCCGATTGGGAAAAAAGAAATAAAATTGTCTTTGTTCACAGATGATATGATTGGCTATGTAGAAAATCCAAAAGAATCAACCAAAAAAGCTTCCTGGAAATAATAAGTGATTATAGTAAGGTTGCAGGATAAAGGTTAACATACAAAAGTCAATTGCTTTCCTAATACCAGCAATGAACAAGTGGAATTTGAAATTAAAAACATATTACCTTTTACATTAGCACCCCCCCATGAAATACTTAGGTACAAATCTAACAAAATATGTTTATACAAGATCTACAAAATGACAAAACCCTAATGAAAAAAATCAAAGAAGAACTAAATGAATGGAGAGATATTCCATGTTCATGGATAGGAAGACTCAATCTTGCGAAGATGTCAGTTCTTCCCAACTTTATCTACAGACTCAACACAATTCCAATTAAACCCTAGCATTTAATTTTGTGAACATGAAGAAACCGATTCTAAATTTTTTAGGGAGAGGCAAGCAAAAGACCCAGAATAACCAACTTGATATTGAAGAAGAACAAAGTTGGAGGACTGACACTATCTGACTTCAAACCTTACCATGAAGCTACACTAATCAAGACAGTGTACTATCAGTGAAAGAATAGACAAATAGATCAATGGAATAGAATAGAGTGCCTAGAAATAGACCCACATAAATATAGTCAACTGATTTTTGACAAAGGAGCAAAGGCAATAATACAGTGGAGAAAAGTCTTTTCAAGAAACGGTGCTGGAACAACCTGACATCCACGTGCACACACACAAAAAGAAATCCAGATAGAGACCTTACACTTTTCACAAAAAATCAACTCAAAATGGGTCCCTGATCTAAATGTAAAACACAAGACCATAGAACTCCAGTAGGGAAGGGTTAAAAAAAACAACTATAAAACTCCTAGGAGAAACCGGTGCAGTGGCATGTGCCTGTAATCCCAGCTACTCGGGAGGCCGATGTGGGAGGATTGCTTGAGCCTCAGAGCTTGAGGCCAGCCTGGGCAACATAGTGAGACCCTGTCTCCGAAAAAAAAAAAAAAAAACCTCCTAGAAGATAACATAGGAGACAATCTAGATGACATTGTGTATGGTGACAACTTTTTAGATATGACACCAAAGGCATGATCCGAGAAATAATTGATAAGCTGTTCTTCATTAAAATTAAAAACTTCTGCTCTGTGAAAGACACTGTCAGGAGAATGAGGAGACACAGCAAATTCAAACAACAGTGAAAACACTATGCACCTATTAGATGGTCTAAATCCAGAACACGGACAACAGCAAATGCTGGCGAGGAAGTGGAGCAACAGGAACCCTCATTCACTGCTGGTGGGAACGCAAAGTGGCACAGCCACCTCAGAAGACAGTTTGGTAATTTCTTACAAAACTAAACATACTCTTGCTGCATGATCCAGCCAATCAACTGAAAACCTACGTCCACACAAAAACCTGCGCGTGGATGTTTACAGCAACTTTATTCACAGTTGCCAAAACTTGGGAGCAACCACCATGTCCTCCCGTAGGTGAATGAATAAACACTGTGGAACTTCAGACAATGGAATATTATTCAGTGCCGAAAAGGAATGAACTATCCAGGCAAGGAAAGACTTGGAGGAACCTTAAGTGCATGGTACTAAGTGAAAGAGGCCAGTCTGAAAAGGCCACACTACATGGTTCCCACGATAAGACATTCTGGAAAAGGGAAAGCTACGGAGACAGTAAAAAGATGAGTGGTTGCTGCGGTTGGGAGTGTGGGGAGGGAGGATGAACAGGCAAAGAACAGAGGATTTTTAGGGCAGTGAAACTGTTCTGTATGATGCTACAGTAGTGGACACATGTCATAAATTTGTCAAAACCCAAAGAATGAACACCACCAAGAGTGAACTTTAATGTACATTACGGACTTTGAGTGATAATGACACGTCAGTGTAGGGTCATCAGTTGTTATAAAGGTACCATTTGGGGTGGGGTGCGGGTAATCCCAGCTATGTGAGGGCAGGAGGTATGGGGGGGATCTCTCTGTACCTCCTGTTCAACTTTGCTGAGAACCTAAACCTGCTCTAAAAAACAAAGTTCATTAAAAACAAATTACTCGCTTGGCCAAAATCCATGCCATGACACTTCTCCCCCTCCCCCTCAATAACCCCGGAGCTGGGAGAGGAAGAGGAGGCCCCCGGCGAAGGGCCCGGGGACAGCAGAGGACGGGTGGTGACCGAAAAGCAAGGCCTGGGTGGTGCCTCCTCTGGGAGGGCAGCCGGGGTCCTGTGTCGGGCTTGTGTCCCGGCTCCGCAGCTTTCCAGCCGGCAGACGGGGAAGTCGGTGCCCGGCCGTAAGACGGGCGCAGCTGTCAGCCCCTCCCGCTGTGCCGGGAAGGTGGCTAAGCGCTGTCCTGTCCCTGAGGGCCCCCGCGGGTCCCGCCGGCACCGCCGCGCCCCCTGGTGGCCGCAGGAGGAGCGGAGGCTGGGGAGGCTGCCTGGGGGGCCCCGCGAGTCCCCGCAGCTGCAGCCCGTGCGGTGGGCACCATGGTAAGACTCACCAAGACTTATGAATCAAGCGTCTCCAAATGCGGCCATGCTGAGGCCAAGCCTGCTGTCTCGAGGGTCCTGAGCCGCCATCCCCAGGGGCCGGATGGGTGGACCCTGGGGGGCCACTGTGCAGGACCGTGCCACAAACCCCTTTACCCACCCACTACCACCTTACCCAGGGCTCTCCCAGGACACACCCCAAGAGGCCGAGGGAGCCCAGGCTAGTCCATCCCACTAAGCCAGAGCTGCTTCCACTGGGAACACACAGAGGTCCCCTCCTGGGACACTCCCTCCAGAGGCAGGAAGTCCAGGGAAGGGCCCTGCTACTTGGCTTTTGAGGGAGGCTGAGTGTGATGACATGCCAGGTGGTGGCAAAAGGAGAGGGGGCAGAGCTTTTCCTTCCCCCATCTCCTCCAGCAACCCCAAATAAGAATTTGAAGAACGTGGCAAAGTGTGCGTTTTGCATGCTCGAGTTGATGGTACTGGCGCTACGGTTAATTCAGGGAAGGGAGAAATTAAGAGCAAGCAGTGATCTACTGGTGAAATAACAGATTGGCCTTTAGGGAAAAATTCTAGAGTCCACTTAAAAAGTGCACTTGTGAGAAAGAAGTATCTAATATTTATTAATAACATCTTTCTGGATTATTTCCTGGCACTGTCCTCAGATGCCTGATGACATCTTTCATGTAAATGGGCCCCTGGCCCTAGCCCAGCTCACAGGCACCCCAGCTCTCTCCTTTGACGGAGCCCTGAAGGCCCCCCGCCCCGCCCCCACAGCCTCTGTCTTAGTAAAGGTCCTAATCCCGGGACAGCCTGAGTATGGCTGGATTCCGGAGGCAGCTGGCCATGGGCACAGGTCCGCTGCCCTGCAGCTGGGCAGAGGCCACATCCGCAGCTGGGAGGGCAGAGTGGGGACCCCAGGGAGGTGAGCCGAGAGCTGGAAGCAATGGTGTCTGTTTGTGGTTTCAGTTTGGGCTTGCACAGGTTGTGAAATGAGAGCATTTGAGCCATGTTTATCTAAATTTCAAAGGGCCATGTCGGCCCAAAGTGACATCTGAGTTGGTCATGATATTTAATATCATTGATGTCCCTCTGGAAATTGAGGTGCTGCCAGAAAATTGGCCATGTGGCAAGTGATGAGGGCTTCCGGATGGCAGACTGTTCTGGAAGGAGCAGAGAGAGGGCCAAGGGCTCCCAGTACAGACTGGCCACGCTGGGGAGTGAGTGGGGTGAGAGGGCAGGCAGGAGCCCCACCTGCCCAAGCCTGGGCTCAGGTGCTCAGAGGTCCTTGCATTTCACACCACGGAAGTATCACACACGGAGTCGCTCTTCTTTTTCTTCTTCTTTTTTTTTTTGCAACAGAGTCTTGCTCTGTTGCCCTGGGTAGAGTGTAGTGATGTCGTTGTAGCTCATTCACTGCAACCTCAAACTCCTGGGCTCAAGTGATTCTCCTGTCTCGGTCTCCCAAGTAGCTGGGACTACAGGCACACACCACCACACCAAGCTAATTTTTCTATATTTTGTAGAGATGGGGTCTCATTCTTGCCCAGGCTGGTCTTGAACTCCTGAGCTCAAGCCATCCTCCCTCCCTGGCCTCCCGGAGTGCTAGGATTACAGTTATGAGCTACTGGGCCTGGCCTAGAGTCACTCTTCTTAATGGGCTCAGAAATCTCGGAAGGACTTAGACAAATTTTGAAAGAGGATAGGGTCAACTGTACATTATTTTTCACTTTTTTCTGACATTGTCTCCAGGTACATTTTCTGTTTAAAAAATTGTTTTTCTATGATAAAGTGATAGAACCACAGAGAGTTGGGGAAACTGGGACAGAAAGACAAAACTCCTGTAGCTCCGACTACAAAATACGGTGGCTCAGTTATCTGTTCGTTATCATTACCATCTCTGTTCACATTTTTTCACATTAGGGAAAATTATACTAGACTTAACAGTTTTAAATGAGCAATAGCTCACAACATTACAGAGAAATCACCTCTTGCCTCACAAATGCAAAATAAATTCTCTAGACTCCTCTCTTTGTAGAGACTGTCAGCTCCCTATCAAGGCTTGAACCTCAGTAAGCACAGGCCACTTGCAAATCTAAATTTTATGTTAAAATAGAAGAGCAGCCTTCTTCTAGGAATAAATTATAAGTTAAAAAAAAAAGTGCTAGCAGTCTGGGAGGCCGAGGCAGGAGGATCACTTGAGGTCAGGAGTTTGAGACCAGCCTGAGCAAGAGCAAGACTCCATCTCCACTAAAAATAGATAGAAATTAGCTGGACAACTAAAAATGGAAAAGATTAGCTGGGCATGGTGGCACATGCCTGTAGTCCCAGCTACTCGGGAGGCTGAGACAGAAGGATCCTCGAGCCCAGGAGTTTGAGGTTGCTGTGAGCTAGGCTGACGCCACTGCAACTCTAGCCCGGGCAAGAGAGTGAGACTCTGTCTGAAAAAAAAAAAAAAAAAAAAAAAAAAAAAGTGAACCCGGAACCTTAAGATTAAAAGCTTTAAATGGCAGATCAACCTATTTCAGTGGATCCTGACTCAAAGAGACTGTTCAAAAAAGAAAAAAAAAGAACATTTTGTCACTGATAAGACTGTTGGTATTCATAATATGACACAGATAATTTAATGACGTTGAAGAACTTTTTAGGCATGATAATAGGATTGTGGTGATGTTACGCATGCATACATATTTGCAGATGGAATAATACGCTATCCGGGATTTGCTTTAACGTAATACAGCTGGGGGAGGGGATGAATATGACATGAGAATGAAATTGGTGTCCGTAAGTGTTCATGGGACTATTCTGTTTTTTATATGTTTGAAATTCTCCAGATATAAAGTTTTAAAAATTAAAAAAAGGGCTATGCAGGAGCTAGGACTGACTTTATTTGGGTGGGAGGGGACGCCGGTGACGGAGAGGTGGGCTGTGGGGGGAGAAGGGGCTGCGCCAGGCGGACTGGTCCCTCCACCAGGGACCGCCGCCCCCCCCGCGGTGCGTTCCCGGGGCCGCCAGGGGGCGCCCGAGACCAGGCTAAGCCCCCACCGCGGGGCGGGACAGGGGCCGCTCAGGGACGACCCCTCCGGGATCCCGGGATTTCAAACTCCTCCCTGGGGTAAAGTTGACGCACAAACCTGGGCCGCGCGAGGGGTCAAGGCGAGGGCCGGGCAGGCGGGAACGTTGCTGAAATCTTGCAGACAAGGAGAGTCGGGCTCTCCTGCTGTTTTCTCATCTGGATGTCGCTTTGGAGACCTTTATTTCTTCCGTTTCTGTACCAGAGTTTCTTTAGCCTTCCATGCGTGTGTGTGTGTGTGTGTGTGTGTGTAACAGTTGTACTGAGAAATCATTCACGTGTCATAATCCACCCACTGAAAGTGTGCAATTCAGTGGTTTTTAGTATATTCACAGATGTGTGAAGCTCACACGATCGCAGAGCCTCTGTCAATTTTAGAGTTTTTCTGTCACTTCAGAAAGAAGCTGGGTACCCCACGGCTGCCACCCTCCAGCCCAGCTCCAAGTCCGCGCTAACTGCTTTCTGTGCTGCGGACACGCCCTGTGGTTTCCGCGGGTGAGCAGGTTCTGCCTCCCACCCGGGAGCCGAGAGCGCGATGGCGGCCCGGCCTCTGCCCCTTCTCAGGGCAGCCTCGTGCAGGACGCGGCAGTCACAGATGCCATGACGTCTCTAGACCGCTCAATGAAACTCGGTCCTCCGAGAGTAGGCTCTAGAGACTGGGGGTCCACAGCAGGGTTCACACCTCACCGATACACGCGTGTGCTACCCACGTGCACACCCCAGGCAGCGGCCCAGGATGAGGAGCAGTTACAGTCCGCAAAGCCCAAAAGCACCCCAGATATGGCCAGGGCAAAATGGTGCCACCGCTGTGGAAAATGGGCCGCAGTTCCTCAGAAAGTTATACGTGGAGGTACTGTATGACCCAGACGTTCCGCTTCCAGGTTTATACCCAGGAGACTGAGAACACGTGTCTGCACAAAAACTTGCACACACATGCTCACAGCAGCGTTACTCATAACAGCCCCAACGTCGGAACAACCCCGATATCCATCAGCAAATGAATAAACCGAATGCGAAGATTAAAAAGAAAACCACACAGTGAAATACTACTCAGCTATGAAGGGGAATGAGGCCCTGGGACATGGATGGCCTTGAAAGCACGATGCTTCGCCAACGCAGCCAGACACGGAAGGCCACAGAGTGTACGAATCCACTTCTATGAAATATCCTGACTAGGCAAACGCGTAAATTCAGAAAGTAGACTAGGGGTCGCCAGGGGCTGCGGGACGAGGGAACTGGCACTGACTGTTAATGGGTCCGGGGTTTCTTTTCGGTGTGATGAAAATGTTCTGGAATTAGATAGTTCTGATGGTTGCACGACATTGTGAATATGCTAAAAACCAGTGGATTATACACTTCAGGTTGGTAAAAATGGTGAGAGAAAAAAAAGTCTGAAACCAAGGAGCCACCTTTCAGCCAGGGAGGTGGGCAGGACATCTGAGGATTCATTCTAGAATTGTGGGAGGAGCAAGATCTGAAACCTACCCTGGGCGGGGGTTGGCCCTCACCGCTCCGCTGACACCGCCCAGGGCAGGGTTGCTGGTCTCACTGGACTTACGGACAAAGTCCCCTCTTCTTCCCCGCAGTCTGCCTGCGCTTGCTCAGGGCTCCTGTCCTCCTCCTGCTTCTCCGGCCGCTGCTTCCCAGTCTGCTGGGCCGGTCCATCCTGGTCTCCCTGTGGCTGATGCTCTACGGCATGGCGCCCGGGTCTGGGCCCCTTCTCTTCTGGTTGCACTCACTCCCAGGTGCTCTCACCGGGACTCAGGCTGTAAGAACCACGCAGCCATCAGCTGGCCCAAACTGTCCCCTCACTGTCCCCGACAGCTCCCTCCTCAGCCCCGCCCAGATGCCTGGTGAGAAGCTCAGACTTAACTTCTGCACAGCTGCTTCCACCCGCCCCGTGAGCACCTGCTCCTTCTGTCCTTCCCTGTCCTTGCTCCTGGCACCTCCATGCTTCCCGCCGGTCGGGTCAGTGATGTCGGTGTCACTTAAAAATGGTTAAGATGATACATTTTATGTTATGTGTGTTTTACCATGATTAAAAGAAAATATTATAAAACATTATAAAACACAGTATTTTCTTTTTTTGAGACAGCCTTGAACTCCTGGCCTCAAGTGATCCTCCTGCCTCAGCCTCCATAGTAGCTGGGACTACAGGGGTGCAGCACCATGCCCAGCTAATTTTTTTTTCTGTTTTTTGTAGAGATGGGGTCTCACTATATTGCCCAGGCTGGTATTGAACTCCTGGCCTCAAGTGATCCTCCCACCTCAGCCTTCCAAGGTGCTGGGATTATAGGCATGAGCCACCACACCTGGCCCTACATTTCCTTTTATGTCTGCCTTCTTTCAGTTAGCACAATTGATGTTTTTAACCTCACCCACGTTGTAGCGTTATGTATCAGAACTTCATTTGTTTCCATGACTGAGCAATATTCCATCACAGGGCCAACTCACCTTTTGTTTATCTGTTCATCAGCTGATGAACGTTTGGGTTGTTTCCACCTTTTGGCTGCTGTGAATAGTGCTGCTTTGCACATTTGTGTTTGTGTTTTTGTTTGACCTGTTTAGTTTTAAAGGGATAATGTAAAGTCCTGCCCGGAAGAACAAAACATAAATTGCCCAAGGGTGCGATAGGAAGCTCTGCGCCCAAACCTGGAGTTTTCCTTCATTCTCATCTCTGTAAGGACCAGTGGTGAGATGCAGCTCCTGGAGGAAAAGACAAAAGAAATTTCTCGTCGGAATCTGATCTGCTTGGCTTGGGCCAGAGGCCAGAAATGCCCTGGTTGTTTACGGTTGGGGGCAGCAGTGGCTGGAAGACCAGCTCCGTCGTGTCCTGGGCTGATCGGGCATGAGTGCTGAGGATTTACAGGTTTCTTGGGCAAGGTCAGGCCTCGAGTTTAAATGCCAGCCTCACCACGTGCTGCCCGTGTGGCTGTGGTCAGTCACACAACCCCCTGCCCCCAAGCCCTGTGTCCACTTCCCTGTAATGGAAACCATAAAACTGAGAGTGGGTTTTTGGTGACATAAGATAATGTGGCCAAGCTCTCCAGAAGTACCTGGCACACGGGAGATGGTCCCTGGACATTTACAAGAGCCCTGGGATGCTTGGAGTGACCAGACAGGGTGGTGGGGAGGGTCCGGGGCTCCAGGATTGCCCGTGGGCTCCGGCTCTGCTGTTTGGGTGGAACGTGGCTGAGGCAGAAACAGAGATGGGGGTGGATCCGGAGAGGGCAGGAAGGCAGGCCAGAGAGGGGAGAAAACCCACGCTGGACCCAGACTAGACAGGGCAGAGACCCACGAGTCCTGCAAATATTCTCCATCTGGCTAAGCTGGAGTCTGTGATCAGGCTGGCGCGAAGTATCCATTCCTGCACAGAAAGCACCCTGGGAAATAAGAGGTTGTTTCTTATCGGGGGAATTTTCTTTTGGGTCTTCCCATACAGAGTTCGCTGGCGACTTTGGAGAGAATTTTGAGGCGAAAAGGCAATAAAAGTGATAAAGCAGCTGCAGGGCCCGAGGACGAGGGAAGATAAAACGACGGCTTGGCCGTGGCGCAGAGTTAGGGGAGACGCGCCCCCAAGCTGGCCGATGTTCGGGGCCCCAGATGGAAGGGGAGGTGGGAGCATCTGGGAGGATGCGAGGAGGAGTAATGAAGTGATATTACGAAAAGGAAGTGATAGGCTGGGGCCCAGGATGATTTCTGGGCAAAAAGCCTGTTTAGGAGAATAATGGCCTCCCAAGGGCTGTGGAAATGCTCTGTTGCTTGACAAGTTAACATTTTACAAGATCAAGGTCTTAGGCACCACTCTGCTGGGAGCGAGCACCTCCTCCCCAGCTTGGACGTTCGTGCGGGGCTGCGGACGGGGCCCTGGCCCTCGCACACAGGCTGGGAGGAGAGTTTAGCCAAGAGCGCGTGCGAGCCTGCCTCCTGCCAGAGCATCTGCCCCGCGAGGGAGGGAAGGATGGACGAGGGACCAGATGAAGGGAGGATGCTCCCGGGATATTAGGGATAAACAACCAGGGGGCTTCTGGCCTCCCGTCCGAGCCGAGCAAACACTTGACTGGTGCCTTTCAGGCCAGCTTCTCTGACATCTGTCACTGCTCTGTCCCACCACGCGGGTCATGATGCCTCGACATTTCCGACTGGTCTCTCATGGTTGCGAGGTGGCTTCACGCCTGTTGCCTCCTTCATCTAGTCATTGTCACGAGCTGAAGCCGACCTTAAGAGTGGGCAGTAACACCCCGGATCTGGGGTTCAAGGGAAAAGCTGGGAGATACAAGTTTGGGAGTTGTCACCCTGCAGATGGCGTTAAAGCCCTGGGACAGGGTGAGCTCACATAGGATGTGACATGGATGGAGAAAAGAAGACCCCAGACCTGGGCTCGGGGCCCGGCCAATCCCAGAGGCTGGGAGAACCAGAGAAGGAAGAGGAGGAGGAAGAGGGAGCGGGATGGACAGATGATCCCAGCAAGCATTTACCAAGCATCTAGAGCGTCCCAGGCACTGCTGCAGTCCCGGGACAGGGAGAAGAAAGGCCTGTGCCCTGCCCCCAGGGAGCTCCCAGGCTGACGAAGGAGACCAGGAACAAGCTGTCACCTATACACCTGGCGGCAGGTGTGCTGAGGGCCCCGCTACCGGGCCGGGGCAGTAAAGGGAAGAGCATCCAAACCCTGCTGGGTATCAGGAGAGGGTTCCCGGAGCCTCAGACATTTGAACTGAGTCTTAAAAAATAAGCAAGGGCTGGAAAGGGAGGAGGAAGAATGTTCCAGAAGAACCCACAGAGAGGAATGAACCGAGAATTGCAGTTGTTAGGTAGGGGTTTCGGCTGGGTGCGGAAGGGATCCCTGACTGGCAGAGCATGGGGAGCCCTGTATTTGGGTTGGATCCTGAGGGTCGTGGCCACTATGTCAGGGGTCAGCGAACTGCGGCCTGCAGGCCACATTCGCCCCGATGCTTGTCTTTGTACAGCCTGCAAGCAAAGACTGGCTTTCTTTATTTTTAACGGTTGGGGGAAAAAAATCAAAAGAAGAAGAATAGTTCATGACATCTGAAAATAATGTGAAATTCAAATTTCGATGTCCTTAAAGGAAGTGTGATTAGGATAAGGCCTTACCCGTCTGCGGAGTGCCGGCTGCTCTTGCTCTCCAGGGGCGGAGGGGAGAGGTCGCGACGGAGACCGTGTGCTGCAAAACTCGAGCTTCCAACTGTCTGACCCTTAACAGAAAAACCATGTAATATGGTATTTTAGAAGCTGGGGACCCAACGGTCAACAAGACAGACAGAAATTGGGGCCCTTGGCCAGGTGCAGCGGCTCACACCTGTAATCCCAGCACTTTGGGAGGCTGAAGCAGGAGGATCACTTGAGACCAGGAGTTCAAGACCACCCTGGGCAACATAGCAAGACTCTGTTTCTACAAAAAATAAAATAAGAAAAAAGAAGAAAAGAAATTGGGGCCCTCGTGGAGGTTCCATCCTGGCGGGAACGCTGCTCTCTAGACGTTGCCTCTCTCTGAGGGCAGAGACCATTTGGAACAGGATCCACTCCTGAGTCTAGAATTTCTCCTGTTCCTCTTCCCAAGAGCAGAGTCAGCTGTCGTGAGAGAGCCGGTGACCTCTGAGGCCAGGCCCCTCCCAGTGCCTCACGCATCGCTGCTCTCTCTCAAACCCTGTGGCCAGCCCGGAACGTTCTCCCTGGCATGACATTTACGCCGTGGCCACAAGGTGCTGCAGGCCAGGAAGACATACCCTGTTCCTACAGACGCTGCCCTTCTTGTGAGCGATTCCCTCTCACTGGTAGAGTGAGAGCGTCCTTTACCTAGAGTCCAGTTTCATTGTTTTGTTTTTCTCTTCAGGAACAAACAGTTCACTCAAGGGCTGTTCACTCAAACCTTGTTTTCTGGGAAGGGGAGGCCACCTCCTACTGCTTCCCCTGAGGGGACCCACGTGACCCTTGCAGTTCTCCTCGGAAGGCTGGGGACAGAGATGGAGCTGTCCAGCCTGGAGACTACAGTTGCCTTTAGGGTCCCTTGGCTTGGCTGACCTCTGACCTCAGGGTTGGCTGGATGAGCAGGGTGGGTCCACAGACCCCAGTGTGCCCTCAGTGGCCAAGACATGCCAGTGACTGGCCGACTGAGTGGGAAGGGCGCTTAGTCCCTGCGTGGCCGGGCAGCTGGCTCGAGCTTGGCCACCCTTGCTCAGCCAGGGAGGCCATCAGCAGAGGCAGCCTTGACAGTGGCTCAGAGCAGGGACCTGGAGCCAGATTGCCGGGGTCCAAGTGTCACTCTGCCACTTAGCAGCTGTGTGACCCTGGGCAGCTTACTTGCCCTCTCTGTGCCCCTGCGTCTATAAAACACGGTAATAATGGTGCCTGCCTCCTAAAGACTTTATGAGAATTAAATGACTTAGCATTTGTAACGTACTTAGAACAATGCCTGGCACAGATTGTTCTTTAAGTCTTTGTCACACAAACTAAACAAAGGAGGGCAATCCTCAGAGGGACCCTGGCGCTCTCACTCTCTCAGTTCCCAGGGCGCCTTACCACATGCTCCTCTAGCACCTGGGTATCATTGGGTCCAGGGTGCCCCACACATTACCTAGGGGAGAATCTGGCTCACAGTAGGTTCTGGATAAATGTTGGGTAAATGAATGAGACACCGTCCTCATCCCCAGATAATAGATTGTTCCTGGAAAAATGAATCCCTGAGAAGCAACCTTTGACAGTAATTCCCAAAGGAATTTCAAAGCTGGGCCCGTGTTTCGTGTGCTCATCTATTGGGGCTGCCAGGTCTGGCTGGGAACTTGCAGGATCGCTAAGTGAGCCCAGTGTAGGGGGACATGGCAGGGTGGGAGGTGCAGATGCTTGTAAGAGGGTGGAGGGCAGGTGGCTTGTGGGGTGGAGGCTTCCAGCCAGCCAGGACCTGCCCTGCTGAGCCCAGGAGAGAAGCCAGAGCCCACTGACACTCAGCCAATGGTGGGTTCCTCCAGAAAGGCCTGGAAAAGGGGAGCTCGTTCTTTTGGAGTAAGTCCTAGGGCAGACCAAGTTATTAGAATTCTGGGAGAGGGTGTGGAGTTGATCGGGGGCAGTTAAATGTGACAGCTGGCTCTGAGGCCCAGCAGCTCCAGGGGCCCTGGAGTTCCCCAGAGAGAGAACCTTTGTTCCCCGACAAGTCCATGGAGGCACCGGCAGGGCAGCGAGTCCAGCCCAGGTCCAGAACTGATCTTGCCTGCGATTCGGGTCAGGGCAGCTGTGGATCTTGGTCCCTTGGCTCAGGTCCTCTCTGGGTAGCCGGTTTCCAAGCAGCCCTGGATCACCCGGCTTGTTCCCACCCCATCTGCCCACACCTTCGCTGGCGTCCAGGGGTATGGTTGGGTGAGAGGCCTGACATGGCCATCTTGGCCGGTCTCCAAGCCAGAGTCATGTGGTGAGGAAGGGGGACGGCAGATGCTCCAGCCTGACAGCCCACGGCCCTCATGTTGAAAAGGGTGCATGCAGCTGCTACAGGAAGCACCAGCCAGGCCTTGGGTAGTGTCTAAGGCCTGGTCAGACCACCCTGGGCTGGGTAGAGACCCCCCCACCCCACCATCAATGGTTGGTGTCGGAGGTATCCCTGTGAGCTGCTGCTGGCAAGTGCAGGGAGGGCCCCAGAGCCCAAACTCAGCCAAGCAAAGACGACGGATAGCTGAAATGGTAGAAATTATGTCCTTAAACATGGGACGAATGGGAGCTGGCTGCTTGCCCAGAGAAAGGCTGCTGGCATAAATTCTAATTCTACATCGTTGGGAAAACTTGGGAAATAAGGTCTCTTTTAAAGGAGCGTTCCAAGGCATTTCATTCATTCATTCATTCAACAAACATGCATGGAGGCCATGCCATGGCCTAAGCACCATGCTGGTCAACAAGGGGCCACACAGGCTTTGCCCTGAGGGATCCCAGCTTGGGCACGAGGGGTGGCAGGAGACACGGACAGGGAGTTCAAAGCAGAGTGCAGGCAAGTGCGTGAGGAAGCACACGGGGTTGCGGGAGCCCGGGAAGGTCGTCTTCCAGCTGGAGGGGAGCGGCGGCCTGGAGCTGGGGAAGGCCTTCGGGGGAGGCAATGCCTGAATCAAGTGTTAAGGGATGAGTAAGTGCTTGGGAGTCAGGGTGGGGGTTATGAGAACATTCTGGAGTTCAGAATGGTCTGCAGACCAAAGACCCAAAGGCAGGAAAAAGTGTGGCATGTATGTGCACATGTGTGCGTGTGCATGCGTGCGTGTGCATGTGTGTGCATGTGTGTGTGCACGTGCATGCATGTATATGTGTGCGTGTGTGCATGTGCATGCGTGCACATGCACGTGCGTGTGCGTGTCCATGTGTGCATGCGTGCGTGTGCGTGTGTGCATGTGCATGCGTGTGCGTGTATATGTGCGTGTGTGTGCACGTGCGTGAGTGTATATGTGTGCATGTGTGTGTATGCGTGCATGTGCATGCGTGCGTGCGTGTGTGCGTGTGTGTGTGTGTGTGTGAAGCCGCGTGGCTGGGGGATTATAATGGGAGGCAGAGAGTACAGGGCCTGAAAGGGGAGGGAGGCAGGGGCCGGATCAGGAAGGCCACGTGTTCTTTGTGAAGGACGTCGTCTGTTATTCCATGAGGAACGGGGAGACGCTATGGCAGGAGAGTGAACTGGGCGCCCCCCCCCCACAAGTATTAATTGGGTCTCTTTTAGTTGCAAATTACAGAAACCCAGTTCCAATTAGCTGAGGTGCAGGAGGATGTTATTGGCTTTCAGACGCGAACTGGATGCAGGAGCTCAAGCAATGCGAGGAACGGGCCCCTCCGTCTCGCTTTCCTGTGTGGGCTTCGCCCGCGGCTGGGCACTCCCCGCGTGCTGGCAGAGTGGCCGCCGCAGCTCCTGCCTCCTGCTCGGCTGACAGAGAGCACCACGTGCTTGGCAGTTCCCGCAGAAGTCCTGAGGTTGTTCTCGGTGTCTGGGATTGAGTCCCAAGCCTGTCCAGGAACCGATTTGCAAGACCCAGGCCTGGCTCTGCAAGCAGGGGCAGGGTGGCCATGTGGACTGAGCGGAGGTCGGGAGGGGGCGATGGGTGCTGGGCAGGTGAAAACAATAGGTGTCCAGTCAGAGACCAGCTGATGCCATTTGTACGAAACGTCCAGAAGGCGCAGACCTGCATGGACACAGCGCTGACGGGAGGGGCAGGGGGTTTCCTTGTGGGGTGATGAGAATGTTTTGGAGCTAGATAGAGGCAGTGGCTGCACACATTGCGAGTGTACTGCCACCGAACTGTTCGCTTTAAAATGGTGAATTTTATGTTATGTAAATCTCACCTCAATGAAAAATAAAAAATAAAAAAC